>JAOEGS010011385.1:3333-25772 GCA_025447755.1 Corythornis vintsioides | reverse complement strand
TATTAACAGAACTGTATATATATATATATAAAAAGAAATTCAAGTTTTCTTGGATTCCAAAGAGATTAACCTAAAACATCTACAAAATAACTCCACCCATAGCATTTGTTATAAATGGTCTATTATCACAAATGTATTCAGTATTTATGGTATTTTCTGAAGTAATTTGTTACCATACAGGATATATATTCAATAATAGAGATCAGAAATATTTCTGAGATCTTAAACCCCTGCAATTCTGACACTATTCTTAGCACAATTTCTTGAGGCACAGAACAGTGTCACCTGAACAGCATTACCTGCTACCTGCCAACCTGCTCTGGCTCACACAGAGCTAAGCTATGTGTCCCTGTGACCTGCTGCTGTCCTTTCACAAGATATGGAGTCAACTCGGATGGCTTGACACTACCCTAGTGCAAAAGAAGAATTTTTAAAGGCTGTGACTACATAATTTAGGAAAATTTTGAAATGGTTCCACAGTGCTAGAATTATATAAATTTTCTTTATTTTGGCAAATACAAGCTAGCATCACAGAAATGCTACATTCATTTAATGTAGAAACTAGTGCTGTGATTCTGATAGTTTGGTTTCCTAATAGTTAAATTCTATTGTAGCTGCTTCTGATTTACAAGGATATCTTAACAAAAGGAATCAACTGTATCTCTTCTTCACAATCTCACTCACACATCTTTGTACCTTTAAAAATGTTCCTATTTTTTAAAAACAAATTCCACTTGATGTTGGAAGGAATCAAAAGTTTCCAAAACATATTATTCCCCCAGACTTATTTTGTTTCCGGCAAATGTAGAACAATGTTCAGAACTGAACTGGAATAGCAAGCGTTTCTTGTTTGAAAAGAATGCTTGCATTGTTATATGCAGTGTTGAGTCTGAGTAATAGGAAATAATGAATTTTTGCATCGCAGTTCAGTAAAGCACTCCAGCATTTGTTTAAAATTAATCAAGCATGTGCTTAAGTGTTTTCTCAGTCCTGGCATAAATAAAGATGCCACCTGAGTTGGTAGCCTGAAAAGACTTCTTATGGTTTTCAGTTTTTAATCAGTGAGTCTAAGCTGTTCTATAGCAGTGGAAGGCTACAGCTGCCTGGAAAAATCTTGTTTAGTGACTTTTAGTAGTTAAAATAACCCTACAAAGCTGTGGAGTTTTATCTACTGTGTTAATTTTCTTGTATGAGCTCGAGACAGCAATTGGCAATCAGCTATCAAAAGTATATAACTCTGGGAAAGTTGCACTTCCAGGCACACTCAGTCGAGTAGGTTGTGATCAATGGCTTGATGTCCAGGTGGAGACCAGTAACAAGTTGAGTTCCTCAGGGATCTGTTCAACAGATGTTGAGTCCAATGCTGTTCAACATACTTGTCAGTGACATGGACAATGGCATCTACTGCACCCTCATCAAGTTTGCTGATGACATCAAGTTGTGTGGTGGATCACTTGAGGAAGGGATGCCATCCAGAGGCATCCACTGGCCATTGAGAAATGGGCCAGTGCAAACTGCACAAGGTTCAAAAAGTCAAAGCGAACAGTCCTGTTTCTGGGCTGGACCAATCCCAGACACAGTTACTGACTGCGTACAGAGTGGATTGAGAGTAGACCTGAGGAGCAGGGCTTGGGGGTGTTGATTGTTGAGAAGCTCAACACAAGCCAACAGTTCACTCATGGCTCAGAAGGCCAGCCCTGTCCTAGGATGCATCAAGAGGAGTGCAGCCAGCAGATCAAGAGAGGTGATTCTCCCTCTTTGCTCTTTTGAGACTCCATCTTGAATATTGCATCCATTTCTAATGTCCCCACCATCAGAAGGACATAGATCTGTTAGAACAAGACCAGAAGAGGGCCACAAAGATGATCCAGGGGCTGAAGCACCTCTGCTACAAGGATAGTGTGAGGGAGCTGGGACTGTTCAGGCTTGAAGAAACTCTGAGGGGACCTGACTTCCAATATCTGAAGGGAACCTACAGAAAAATTGCAGAGGGACACTTCACAAGAGTGACCAGTGATGAGGGTGAATGTTTTTTAACTGAGGAAAATAGGTTTAGATTGGATCCTAGGAAAAAGTTCTTCAGTACAAGGATGGTGACACTCTGGAATAGAATGCCCAGAGTGGTTGTGGATGCCCCCAAGGATGTCCCTTTCAGCCCAAGACATTTTATGATTCTATAAATACTTTTATTTTGGAAGGGAATTGAGGTCAGTGACACCTCAGAGAACAGCTAACTTCAACATAAAAATAGTTTTCAAGGTCTTTTGGGGATCTGTTTGAGATCCCCAAGTCAAGTTCTTGCTTTACTATGGGCTATGTGTAGCTATATTATCTATTTCTCAGTATCTAGTAGATGCAGAAGTATCATTGCTATTTGCTCTACTTCAATAAATCCCTTGTTACTCCTCCCTCCCACAAATAATCAACACAGTCTAGCCTTTTCAAAAAAAAAAAAAAAAAAGGTACCTCCTTTTTGCAGCATCTAAACCTCAAATTATATTCATATTATTGTGTCCCCACTCCACTGTATAAACTCATAATACCACTTCTCATGTTTCAGTCTCTTTTTGGTTATTAGGTCTAGGAAAATTTTTCACCTGATGCCTTTGTATATTTTTCAAGATTAATCTTATTTTGACATTCTTCCTGACTGTCATTCTAATATCTCTGCTGATCTTCTCCAAAGCTTATTGAAGTCAATGGGAACCTTGAATCAGTATCCAGGTTCCTTTGCACTATCTGTCTTTCATCACCTTTTGCAACTCCACCTTCTTATTTATCATACCAGACTTTCATTAACGGCACCCATTATTAAAATAAATTAATTTTATTAATGGCTTCCAGGTCATTAGTGAAAATGTTAAATAAAACCATACTGAATACAAATACCTGAAGTACCTCCTTTGGAAAAGACCTTCCCACAAATCTATATTTTAATGTTTTGTCTTCTGCTTTTGTTTATATTCCTTCAGACACTTTTCATTCCACAAAATACTGCTCATACTCCAGGCAATTTAAATTAATTCAGCATTTTCTGTCAAATAGTTTCCACATCCTAGGCCAAACGCTTTCCTAGTAATTTATGCATACACTTATTGATGTCAGTGGGATTACATACAAGCAATGTATGAAAAAAACAGGTCTTTTTTCTTTTTTTTTCCTCTTATGTTTTCCTTTCTATTGCAGATTTTGAGATTTGTTTAATGATAATCTGGAATTTGAAAACCATTATATATTTGTTCTCTGCATTGTCTGTGAGCATTTTGCAACCTACTGCACAATTAGATAAAATAATCTGATTATGCCACCAGATATTTTCTTCATCTCTAAAGTGTGTGCTTAATTTATGATTAAAAAAATAAGTTTTACTCCCTTTTTTACATGCATACATAGTCATATATAAGTGCATACATTTATTAAAAAGAAAAAATCTTCTCCTAGAATCTAATTAATTTTATGGCAAAAAATCTTTCTTGAAGCTGAATTGATATTTTGGGAGAGTTATGTCTATGTTCAATTTAACTGAAATTTGGAACTTTCTGAAGTACTGGAATGCATATGGATTTTTTTTCCCCAACTTCATGTATAAGTTGGAACAACTTTGTTGTCATTACATGGATCTGACATACTGCAGAAGATGCATCTTGAATTATTTTAAGTGACAATCTAAGGAATGGAATATGAGTCAGAAATCATAAAATTTGCTATAAGATCAGCCAACAAAATGCCTTTTTAATTAGAATCCTATCTGGATACTTAAATGGTATCCTCAATTAGTATTAATAAAACCTGTTTAAAGCCAGATCTAGATGGAACAGTTGAAGACCCTCTTGGTAAAGTTCCTAGGTCTCTGATTAAATCCAGTACAGATCAGTAATGACTGAAATTTATGTTTGGAAACAATCATGGAACATTTTGATTGGTTCAGCCTAGTATCCAGTAAAAAGGTGACAACATAATTAAAAAAGAAAGACATATTTAGAACTTCTTTGGGAAGTTTTCAACAGAACACCGAATTTTCAGGGGACTTTCTTGTGATCACAAAAGAGAATCTGCAAAGAATCTTGCCCTAGATGGGGCCTTCAGCAATCTGGCCTAGTGGGAGGTGTCCCTGTCATGGGAAGGGAGTTGAAACCAGTTGGTCTGGAAGGTCCCTTCCAACCCAAATCATTCCATGATTCTATGAGTTTATTCTTAAGGCAAGCTAGTAGGATGAACTGACATTGAACTGTCCATCCAAGACATCCATTTAAGTCAATGAGGACAGCTATGTGCTTTTGATTATTTCTGAGGTAAATTAAGCCCACAGAACCACAACATCTAAGTTTGGAATTGAATTCCCTTGAGCCTAGGTCAATAAGTCAAAAGGTGAATGAGAAGAGGGAGTTTATATGCAGAATTGGTGAAAGCAGCACAAAGACTGAGTTCCATCTATTTTAATGCCGTCTTTAACTTCTTATTCTAGACCCACCTTCACTAGTGGAGTAGCTCTTTCAACCCTGGAGCAAATTGGGGGGGTTTTTATGCTTGTCTCTCAGAGACACTGATTTATTTAATCTTCCCAAAGATGACACTTTTTATTTCAGTACATCACCTGTTTTTTTAAGGAAAAGTAAAAAAGAAGTGTGTGTTTGAGGAAGAAGTGGGCAAGAAACAGCTCCTGGAGCAGGTATAAGATAAATATACAAAAACTATAGACATGAAACAGACATTGATCAGGTACACAGCAGAGTGCCTGTTTAATGTCCACTTTGTACCTATTGCTTGTACAAATAGGAAACAGTGGCTTCAGACACAGCCTTCACTTTACCTGCCACGATATTGAACAGACCTACTTTCCTACAGGAGACAAGAAGCAGTGGAAATACAGGTGCTGAGTAATTATAGCCACAGGAAAGGTCTGAACACATAAAGTCAAACCAGTGTAATTTGCCTCTACTCATCTCACAGCTAGGACAAAATAAACCAAGTATTTTATTTCAGATGCAAGAATCTGTTTTTACACACACAGACACACAAGATTATATATATGTATATTCGTATGTATGGAAAGAAAATGAGAGAAAAAGGAGGTTATAGCTTATGTAATTTTACTTATTTTTTTGGTTTAATCAGTGACGTCTTCTCCTTGATACCCATAGTCTAGCAATATGTTTGTTACCTTTATAAGTTATGGCTTGAAATTAATTTTCAAAACCAGTCTACATTATATCAGTTAATTGTCCAGTGACTGTGGAGAAAAGAAACCAGAACTATGTATTTCAAGTAATGCCCAACACATGGCAAACATCAAGTGAGGAATGCAAGGCCTATGCTAGTGAAGAATGCAATAAATATAGGCCAGATCATAAACACTGCTATAATAAGACAATTGAAGGAGAAGACTTGAAAAGATAAAATTGATTTCTGTACCTTTGCTTGTGAAGCTTCTCTAGGAAATAATTGAACAAATAAGGTCAAACCTATCACCTCCACATCTATTTCAACCATAATCTTCCAAGCTCAACATTCTTGACTTTGAAAAAGGGAGAATGATTCTCTCTGCAGCATGAATTAATCTGCAGAACACTCTGGCTTTTGTTACTCAGGAAATAAGAGTTAGATGATTACAGTGCTACCTCTGGTCTTAAAAAACTGTTAACTTTGAAATGACCTCTGCTTCACATCATCTATACATAGTAGTCCACATCTTGTTTTGCTTCAGCCACAAGCACTTCTCAGTAAGTCTGCTGTAGTGAGCTAAATGGGGATATCATCCTGCCTATCCAGAGTTTTATAGTTCCCTTTCCAGGCACAGTAATTCAATGACTACATTCAAGGCAAGAATGCACTGTGGAAGAATAAGCATTAAATAATTTGGACTTTGGACTGTAAGATCCTCATGGCAAGGTTGTGTTATCCTTTATTTTGTTATTCTGACAGTTTTCCTGCATGATGATATCAAAATGTGAATAAGACAATTTAAAATCTCCTTTCAAGGGCCATAGTTAATGCTGTCCATAGGGAATACTGTACCAAAGCAACTGTTCATACTTTGTGCAGTTTTGGTGATGGATAGAGGAATTTGAGAGGATCACAAAGTGGCTTTAAGCTAATTAAACATGTACTACATTACTATGTGTCAAATTACATCTTTGCCTAGGGGGGCTTGTGATAGTCTTAAAACACTCTAATTTAGACAGTTTCATTGTTAAAAAGCCCATTGGATATATCAGGCTTATAGCAAGGGTTGTCTTACCAACGTGGCATCATGCTGGAACACTGGAACATGTTGTCCAGAGAGGTGGTAGAGGTCTCATGCCTGGAGCCATTCAAGGTCACACATGATGAGGCTCTGAGTAACCTGATCTAGTTGAGGATGTCCCTGCTCACTGCAGGGGTGTTGGACTCAATGATATTTGGAGGTCCTTTCCAAACCAGGTCATTCTATGATTCCATGATACATTCTGTGAACAATCTAGAAGCTCAGCTCCAATATATTACTTCCACACAATTTTACAGAATCAAAAATGTTATCATTAGCTACATTAATGGATCCACAGCCTAGTAGTTGCTGACTAGCACTGAACTTCTCACTGAAATTCTTGTACCTTTAACCACAAGAAATGCTTGTGTATTAATTAGAGATTTATACTGACAAGACTAGGAGATTTGATAACTGGATTCTGCTTCAGCTTTCCACCTCATAACTGATTGTATGTGCTCAATGAGAGTATTGTAAACCATCTGTAAGAAAACATACATGGCATATACATATAGAGCAAGAGTTAAACTTTCAAAAATGCTTTGAGATTCTCAGATGAAGAGCAGTCACAAAGCCTGGAAAATATCAAACCTTCATTATTGTTAAAAATAATCAAAGAAATAGACAAGATATGCAGCACACTTCCATATTTATTTCACTTCTTACATATGCAACATTTTTCTTCCAAGGACAAATTATCCGGTATAAGCAACATCAGGGAAGCTCCTCTGACTGGCTGGATTAGAGGTCAGATATACAAAGTTCACCAGGCAGTCTGATGTTATGTGTACCCAGCATTCACAGAGAGGGAAATAACTGTGCAGGCAGGTAGCAACGCTTTCATGTCATGTCTAATTAAACACAGAGACCAAGTGAAAATATACATTCAGTGTAACATCTCCCAGCCCCCTTCAGATCAAATGTGTATTATTTACCACATATGTACTATTCCCTTGATCCAGGAATAGGTTTTTTTGGTCTTGCAGTACTTTTTGCTCTCTGTGGTTCTAAGCTCCCCTACAGACATCAAGTCAAAGTTCTTCTGACTCTGAACTGCAGATTCATCCCCTCCCCTGCCCGTGGAAAGCACAGACAGACAACAAAAACCTGTGCTTCCAAACCTTAGGGTTTTCATCAAAGCTCCAGTATAAAAATGTTTGTGTGAGGGCTCATGTCTCCTCATGTCAGTGGAGACTGGCACATCAAGAGTCATCCCTTGGTGTGGAACTGGGGTGAAGAGATGAGTGGAAGTGTCTGTCTCTTCCCTTTGAGACCAAATAATTAAACAGACTAAGGGCTGACACACTCATTTTATTCTCTACACATGAGGGTGTACTATATGGGCAGGTGCCTAAGATCCTTGAGTGGTCAATGAAGATGCAATTAATACATTCAAATGAACTTAGAAAATGAGTCAGCTAACTAGGGCAGCAGGCTAGGGCCAGACTCAGCTGCCTAAACACACATTTCTGGTGTCTTCTGAAATGCTGCAGGGTACCTGACATACCTGCTCCCACAACATGGTCATACCTCACCCATCTGGACTGGCAGCTGGGTGGCATCAAAGAAGATATCCACAGAAGCATGCAAGCTTTGGTGTGTACTTGCTAAATACATGGCTGAAGCAGGTGAAATTGGGCCCAACTTCTCTAATTCACAAAGTTGATGGAAACAGTTTAGATGCTCCTAAGCAATTTTCGTAATATAAAAGCATAAAAAAATGCTGTGAAAATTGAATCCATTTAGGTCATTGTGGCTGCTGTGCTTTCTGCTATAGATGTCTTTGAGATCCACTATGCCAAACATATCCTGATCATTATGTCATTGAATATTTAAGAAGCAAGATTTAACAGCATTCAATTTTTTTTTTTTTCAGTGACTGACTCAGGAAGAAGTTTGATCTAGACTTGCAAAAAAAATAAATTAGTATGGGCTGTCAGAAAGCAGAGTTCCTAGAAGATTGTTCCAGTTGTCTTACAGTTTTGACACACGAATTACCAAAATATATATCCAGTTATATAAAGAAATTATTTACACATACTAAGTCCACATCTTTACATTAAAAAAAAAAAAAAAAAAAAGCAGCTTGTTCAGACAACAATAATTGTGTAATATCCTACTTTGACAGGACAGAGGTACCTTGCTAAATGCAGAAAAGCTAAATACTTTCTGGTAATACATGCCTAATACGTAACTAAAATTATTTCTTCAGTAGCACAATCCATATTGAAAAGAAATTGAGCGCATCATAGTTTCTCTGACATGCTGTTTTGCCAGTCTATTTTCCACCATTCACTGACACATGTGGAACATGTGACTTTATAGTCTCCCCACCAAAAAGTTGCCTTGTAGCTATGAGCACATTTAATCTTGGTTTTGAAACCTACTGAGACCTTGACCTCCATTATATTAACTTTTCCCCAGATTCTGAATACCAATGGCATTAAAGAACAGGGTAAATATACTTTGACTCAAATACATTAGTACACTGTCTGACCATTGTGGATCCAGATTGAAATCTGGGCAGAAAATAATAAATGGTAGAGCAAAGTCACTCAAAAGCTGCAATTATATCAAACACAGAAGAACACATACATCAGCACCAATGTTTATTTTTAGGAAGATAGGGAAGCTTCATACTCTGCCTCTTGCAGTCAGCAAGCTGTTCAGTAGAGGCACAAAGTTCAGCTGCTCAGTTCAATTTTTTCAGTCCTATGGATTATCCTTTATTCCACAGACACCTCATGAGTTCTAGACACCAGAATACATGGCATTTCAGTGAAGTCCCAAATTATGTATATTTATAGGTATTTGGGTTTGAACTATGTGACATGTGATATGTTTGTTGGATGTGTTTTGATGCTAAATTTAGTATTTGACTAAAAGAGATGAGAAATAAGTTGTTCTGAAACTCAGGTGTTCTGTGAGGATGGCATGTCAGTAACTTCACAGACAGAACTTTCTTGAGGGAGAAATCATCCAGTTAAGACAAATTAAAATCCCATAGGTTTGTCTGGGAAAAAGCTACTTTTTCATTTGATTTGGTTCTTAAGACATTGTTTTCAGTCCAGGAGGTTTTAATGCAAGTTGTAACTATGGGAATATGCAAGGAGCACCAAAAAAAAAAAAAAAAAAAAAAAGTGTTTACTCTCCAGATGAGGGAATAATTAGTTATGTCTGCTTTGGGGTCTGGCTACCAGCTGACAGGCTCGACAGCTGATCTCTCTGAACCAATCCAAATTGGAAAAAGATTTGGGTTAGGGTCACTTTTAGAGTGGGCAAAGGTTGGGGCTGGTTGTTATTTAGACTGAACTAGTTCATTCATCTCTAGTTACCCATATGTCAATACAATAGATTCCCTTAACATAATATGCTGTAGGCTAGAAATTTTCTGTTTTGTTTCTACCTGCACATTTTCATGGGCTGCTGCCAGAAGAGGAAGGCAGTATGTCCTGGGACAAAGAGGAAGTTCTGGAGACTTCTGGAAGAGCTCCAGAATGCACTATGAGAACAGACATATTGGATGTAAAACCTTCAAGCTTTGTACACTTCGGGTCAGAGCTCAGGTCAGACTCAGACAGTCAATCAGAAGCTTATTTGTATGCCTGCAAGCAATACAGTCTACATAAGGATTAGGCTTTTTATACTTCAGACCCTCTGTCACTATCTCTGTGATCATTTAGCTTTTAGTATTTACTGGAAAGACTTATAACGAAGACTGGTATAAAATGCAACCAACTCAATGGAAAATCTACCATTAATTTCGAAAGAGAATGGTTTAAGTGTCCAGCATATAGATCCAGGACAATAAAAACTTAGATTACTATGGTTGAACTCATTAATCTAGGATGTCCTTTCCAACAATTATTATTCTGTGATTCTGTGAATGTACAATTAGAAATTATTATTTATTTTAAAGAGTCAGTTTTGCCTATTTTATCCTGGTTTGTAAAATTCAAATTCTAAAATTTCAACACTGTAACATCATTATAAGTTTAGATTAGTGATTTCTGAACACATCTACTCAATTTGAAAATTAAAAGAAACACTATGTCAAAGAGTCTACCTGGCTGAATCATTAGAGGAAACTCTGCACTGGGTATAGAACTCCCGAGTGCCCAGATCTTTACCTAAAGGCACAGAAGTAACACTGAGAGTGAGAACTGTTTGTCTCCTTTAAGGTAGTATTCTACTGCCAAAATAGAGCAGGATTTGATTTTCAGAATAACTGTGTTAGCATCAACATCATCATCTCACTAACATTAAAAAGACCAAGTAGTTTCTTTAAGTAGGAGACAGTTTTTCACTACTTTTCCTTCCTGCCTGGAGGACTGATTATGTGAATATTTGCAGAATCAGAGTGAATGCTGCATAAAGCAAAACAAGGTGCATCTATTAAGCAAGTTAAACAGCATCTGCCATTGGCCCTACCGTAAACAGTTCCTTAAGTATGCATGGGTCAGAGATGATTCCCCAGAGGCACACTGGTTGTGGCTTTCTGAAGGCTGAAGGACTTGAACAACTCTTTATGTCAATGACCTCAGAACCAGAGAATGGTCTGTGGTCTTACTCAATGGATATAGCCAGGGAGTACTGGGAAGTGCCTCCAAGGGCTGAAAATGCTCTGCAGTCCCATTAGGAATAAAAGGCAGAAGAAATTAATATTTCAAGATTCAAATCACATGAAAAGAGTACAGCATTTTCCAGCAAAACAATCCCATTGATGGACTCACTCTCTTGAGCTCATAAACATAAACAGGAAGTACAAAGCAGTATATTATATATGGCATACTTAAAAGACTAGAAAGGATCCTTAATTTGTTTTTTTTTTTCTTTTTGCAGATGGATGACTGGGTGGTATTGTTCTGCTACCTTCCCTTAGCTCTTCACATCTGTCCTCTGACAGCTGTATCCCCCAGTACATATGTAGGATGTGCATAAAGCTAGCCATTAATTATAAAATCTTGTCCACACACTTTAATAGAAGTACACACCATTAGGCTGTCAATGACTTACTCTCCAATACATAATCTTACCTTCTTAATTCTTATGTTATTGAAGAAGATAGCAGGGTTCACCAATCTCAATTCTGAGCATGTAGACCTTCTGTATTATCATCTGGCAAACATTACAAACTTTTCCCTTCACTATTATTTTCTATCTGTTTTATGGTCTTCGAGCTCTGCACACTAGTTGCACTGATTATAAATTACAGCATGGAGAGAGATCTGATGAAAATATTCACCTTTAAGTAGCCCAGAATTTTATGTTTCTGAGAAAACACATATTTTCATTGCTAACAGATGAGGCTCAGACCACAGCCAAACAACTGCACACAGTAGATGAATACACACCTATGTTACATACATTGCACATGTAGATGAACAAACGTCCTGTACTACTACAAATTCATCTTTTACTTTATCACCATAAAAAAAACCCAAAACATCTGATGAACAGTAGAGGAGTTGCAAGACTTTGCCTTGAAGCTGTCTAGTATACTCACGGCAAAGAGCAAGTGCCATGACAACAAAATGGGTCACAATAATTAATGACATTTTCAGATTCTCTGTGTGCTGTAACTCCTAAATGTACCACTACTAGCATACTGGTAGTCCTTAAGACCTTCTTCAGCTACTGGAAATGTTACTTAAAAAAATAACAACTTTTGGTTTTAACTGGAAAATAATATTCAGGTTCTATATTTGGATACCATGTCACAGTCAAATGCTTCCATTTCCACATATGTAAGTGGGGAGTATTTATATTGACTTTGTAGAGCACGTCTACGGTTTGAAATCAAAGAAAAGAGACACAAGAAAAGCCAGCATTATTATTATTTTTCTCTTGCCATCTGTGGAGGGAAAAAATAATGAAAGTTGATATAACAGAAACAGAGGAGCACATGTGTTTTTGACACCTTCGTATAAGCCACAATTATCTGTGCATGCATGGGATACTTTGCCAATTTTCAAGAACAAAGAAAATAACACCTGAAAATCAAGAGTTTATGCTTCATGCCAGTGGCATGTTTAAGGTTTGAACTGAAAGAGGCTGGTTAACACTATATTTTTGTTTGGTAGTTTTATCTAGCTGTTGCAGACATGCAGCTAGATTTCAGCTTCTGGAAACCTCCTACATGCATGTCAAGATTTCAGACCTGATTTTCCTGTTTTAAATTGGGTACCTATCCTGGAAACCATTATAAGATGCGGCACTGTTGACAGACTTTCTCATTGAAAGTCGAACAAAATACTATAGAAATTGCTATATGCAGAGATATAGTAAATTCTTTCAGTGTGTCTCAAAATCCCATGAGTGCCTTTTTTTACCTTTCTGTGTTCTTTTTAATTCACCGATATAATTTTATAATTTTGATTTTTCCTCACTAACTGTTCCTATTGAAAGGTTGGGCATTTGTCCAAGTTGGTTCTCCAGACACACTCTATCATAAGCAATCTAGAGAGCTATGGATATCTAGAGAGCTGTAAAACAGCTAACTGTCTTATATATAGATCTTTGAATGGGTAAAACTGCGCTCTGAAAAAACCTTTTTTTCTTTTCCTTGGCTAGCGAGGATTCCAAAAAGGCAATCTCATACTAGAGCCTAAGTGTATGATGGCTAAGGTTAGGTGAGAAAAATCCCACTCCCAGTTGCACATAATAGCGTCAAGATCTGCAAAGAAAGCACCAAGAAGCAAAGTCTTGGCCCCCAGTCTGGAAGCTCAAATCAAAGCGATGGACATACCAAAGAAGTGAGGGTATACCAGGAAGGGCAATAGTTACGGAAATAACAGTACACAATTACTCATTTTAGGAATCCATCTGGATAGGTGTGTTGTTTCATTTAAATGATGTGTAAACGCACTCACTTAATGGCCCTCATTTATACATTTATACATGTCATGTGAGCACTACAACACACACGGTTTTAATTTTAAAGCCTAAAGCACAAGTAGCAGACCTCACCTTTGCTGGATGCTGTCGGGTGTCAAAATCGAAAAGTTCAGCTTGTGCCCCTTCCAAGGAAATATAATACATACGCATCTGTGCACCCTGAGGTCTGCACACAGCTGCACAATGTTTTATGAGATGTTGCAGTGGCTTCTGCTAGACTTCCTGACGTAAAACTACAAACAATCAAACCCTCCTTCCCCCACATCTCATTCTCTCAACAAATGCCTGAGAAAATAGATTTTTAAAGCCATGTCCTTTAAGCAGTTTTGCTCTCAAAAGCAAGTTACCACAGTATTTACAATAGGAGATCATAATCTTGGATATTTCAGCTTTGTAGTAGAAGGAAACCAAACTTCTTAGCTTTGGTTCAAAACAAAAAGTTTAACTCAATAAAGTCTAAATCAACCTTAGCAGGCAGAAATAAGTATGTTCCACCGAGCAGAACAACATGGGCTGCCACTTGAAATCTGCACTCTGCTATCTCAGCAACCCAAGAGGAAAATGATTCTGCATTAACAGAAGAAAAATGCAACCCTGAAAATCTATTTAATTGCATTTCCAAGAGGACAACTGCAACATAATACAGAGTACCCTGACACTCTTCTTATATATAGGGTTTGGTTTGTTTCACTCAGCTTAAATATTTTTCTAACTAGATGCATGGTGGGGTTTTTTGCTTGGTTGGTTTTTTTAAGAAAATGTAAATTTGACAAACAAAAATATTTTTCAATTGATGTTGATTCTGGAAAATGGGTTGTTTTGTTTTTTAACTCTAAAGACTTAATTGTGACATTTTCAGAACAAAAGATTTTGATTCAAAAGAATGCTTTATTTTGATAAGAAGATTAGTTTCACCAAAAAAAAGGAATAAATGAATGAGTAAAAAATTAAATTAAATATTAGTAACTTTGTAGTTCAACAACAATAAAAAACAAACCTGAAAAGAAATGCCTCTAATAACTCAAAACAAAGTGACTTCATATTCTTCTTTTTAAAAAAACTATTAAAAAAACCTGAAAATAAAAAGATCAGGCAATCTCTTAACTGCCCCAAACCCATCCCCAGATACATATCAGGATATAAAGTGACTGAAAAAGCTATTTTAACATTTATTTTCCTGTTTTCAGAAAATCAACACAAAGCTGTCAATACAATATTTTCAACAACCTAGAGCAGGATGAAATTGGCCCCCATCATGACTGTTCTGAGGCCACCTTCAGATTGACTTGTCCATATTTTTCCAAACCAACTTAGCAATATATTGCCCATTGTACTTGTTATCATACAGAGAATCAGTAAAAAACTCCTTTTATTATAGGCATAGCTTCAGTGATTACACATCAGCTGTATCAAATAATCATTTCAGCCATTTCATAGTGTCATGGACTTGTTAGTCCAGGATTTTTTTAAAAAAAGCTTGGACAGCAATATGCAAATTCTGCTGCAATTCAGTGAGGACTGAGTAACTACTTCCATCAGCCATCCCTCAAAATTCAAGCCTTAGAGCTCTTATACAGTCACTGCATTTTCAATCAGCAGTTGCTACAGCTATACACTTGTAGGTGGAAGTCCTTTGCTGGTGGCCCTTCTCAGAAACGAGAAGGAAAAAAAATAGAGTGAATGACATTGCCTCCAGTACAACCACACTTAACATAGTTCCTGCATAAAACCTGATGCATGCACAAAGTCATGGTGGCGTCCTCTATACAAATGTTCAACAGCCTGACTCTAAGGGATATATGATCACTCTTTTCAAGTGTTACCCTGGAAACAATTTGTCTCTTGGCAGACGTTGCATACTTATACAGGAAACTAAATTTAAATCCTTAGGCATAACATCTTGGTCATGCCTGCCCTTTTGTTTGAACTCCTTTAATAAAAATCTTGCCCTCACACTTGGCTGTACTAAATCCAAGTATGATCTTTGTTTCCTCCTCATTATTAGTTCAGAGGGAACACTCTAGTAGTTGTACACAGGGTTATCCATTACCTAAAAGGAAAAATGTGCCAACTTGGAGTTCTGTTCATTGACTTACATGATGTTTACCCAAGGATTTCCATGCAACTGACTTATAATGGCCATGTAATTTGCCTCTTCTGAACAGCTTAACTGGTATTCATCATCAACTCAGACTTTTCAGCATACAACAGGTGAGCCAGTTCATAGGTGGCTTGGGAATAAACAACAGAACAAGGTGGAGCATTTAAAAACTGAGAACTAGGCAAATAGAGCTGGTGCAATCAATCAAAAATGTGATTCTTAAATGAGTAGTTTCAGAGGGGGGCAACGACAAATGAATGGAAATGTTATGTACACAAGTTAGCCTCATACCTGGCTGAAGGCATATAGTGCAACTGGAAATTTTGGAAAGAAATATCTGCCCACCTGCCTTCTCCCTTGGCCAGCAAAAGCAGTGCTTTCTAAACAGATGAGAGACCAAGAAAGTTCTCCACCTTTGCACACAAACATAGTCATAACCAAAAAGGACAGGGGACAATAAATTATTCTTTTATTCCACATGTAGGCCTGAGGTCACACCACCTATTCCAGCAACCCTCATTTCTCACTTACAGAGTGACAGAGGTGGTACATAGCTCAGGAGTCCAACTTGTCCTTTAGTGATGGCAAACTGACAAAATATGTCTCCATATGACCATGTTCAACATCTCACAGGTCTTCCGGAGAAGCTGAGACCTTCCACATTAATAAGGGTGTTTTTTATGCCCCCTATTGCCTTTTTTTATTGATACTAAGACAATCCCAGTGGACCTGGAAGCACATGTAAAATGAGGCAAAATTGGATACAAGTCTCAGAAGGATGGCATAAGAATTCAACAATACCTCTTGGACTTAATTCCACTGATGAGGTAGATGCTGGCAGGACACTGGGAGGAATTAGGCAGTGTTCCCTCCCTCCTCCTTTTCTTCATAAAATATCCTGTAAGGCAGAGAGTGCTTGAGACATGAGCAATGTTTTTGTTGGGAATGGATGAGTTTTAGCAGTGGGGGGAAAAACAGTTTTCAAAATTTACTTTTCACCACTGTGTAACACCTTGAAAATATTTTGACCAAAAAAAGCCAGGTGTTGTGCAGTTCCAGGTTTCTATCAGAGGTTCAGTTTCTTTGGCGGGTAAAATAGAAAAAATCTACTGGCATATTGGAGGAAATATGAATAGCTCTAGTCAAAGAGTTTAACATTATAACCAGTGAAAAAACAGAGTGCATTTGAGCTTTTCTGTCTCATCTGAAGTATCATTAGACATGAATTAAGGAAAAATGATTTTTTTTTTACATATTCATCACAAATTAGGGCATTTTTGTGCCAGGTGCTTTTCAGAGGCATGCCAGTTGATGTGTCTCAGTATTTAATGCAAGTAAATGGGACACATGAAGGGTGAAAGAAAAATTCCACCCTTACTTTACATGTCATGAGCAAGAAAATAATGTCTTGCAGAAGCTCTCAGAAAAAGATTGTGAAAATGAGGAACTGCATGCAGAGCTCTCAAATCCCATCCTAATGCTACAAATTCAAGTGTTTTCTTCTCTAGCTTCCTCATGCACATAACAGCTTGTACTACTCCACTGGTGTCAAAGGAATTACTTTTACTGAATTATATAGATAAAAATAAATGTCAAACCTGGACTAATGCATATTCTCAGAACCAGATTCATCAATGTGCTCCCGTGGCTTTATGTTACCCCAGTGATACAAGACAGCCATAAAACCAGATTAACTAGTAAGGCTGCTGTGTATCACCAGAAAAGTACAGAGTAGCTGGAACATCTATGGGAAATCTATGTTGCAGTGTGTTACTGTTTCTGCTTTCTCACCTTTTTGCTTTTTCATCAAAGTTTAGTACCAATTCCAGAAGCAAAGAAAATAGATGAAAAATAAATACTGGAAGTATGAAAAAGCATTTAACAGCAGTAACCCAAACAGTTTCTAACTTCTGTTTCTTAAGTTAGTATGCAAGTAAATTCCACTATGCTGTGTTTTGCTGTGTTTTAAAAGCTCATTACAACCAGACTTCTTTGCAAGAAGAGATAGCAATATTGAGTTTGTTCTTATTAACAAAACACCGTGCTCCTCAACTCTGAAACTATGAGCTTCTGAGAAACAATATATTAATTCTGAAGTAGGATGATAACTAAGTGATCATAAATATTGCTGTCCAGAAATTTCATATACACCACCTTTTGTGTGTGCCAGACTCAGTCAGCTTTATTGTGCAAAACTATCATTGATTGAAATTTATATGAATACATAAAACACACTTGGAAAATAGTTTCTTGCTGTCTAGGTATGGTCTAAATGAGCTACAGTGAAATGGGGCTAGAATTATTTTTTTAAAGTAAAATTTTAAAAATTGTAAACAAAGTGGGAAATCATATGCAGCTTTTTCACAATTTCTTTTCCCATCTTCAGAGCAATAGAAAATTTCAAATATCAGTTTCAAAAATGTAGAGAAAAAAATCTTAAAATTTTATGTTTGAAGTTGCTTTCCTATACCAACTGATGTAATATTGTAGTAAGGTTTTAGACTGAAATCTGAAACAGTTGGAAAAGGGCAGAAAGAATTTCCTTAAACTTAAACAAGATAGAATTTCCCAGAAGTGACAATGATTAAATATTGGAATGACTTACTCACACTGGCCTATCTGTAAGAAAAGACAGGACATGGCTCGCAGCCTGTGTAAAAAGAGGGAAGAAGTTCTGGCTGAACATTGTGGTATGTATCTTCCTGGCATGGATTTCTCTGAATCTGAAGTCCTCTGTTCATCTCTTACCTTTTGTGCCATGAACCTAGTTGCAATGTTTGCTTCTCCATTGTAAGATAATGTATCAGAACATACCTTCAGATTATTTCAGGATTCTAATAAATTTAGAGGAGGGCAGTAACTGAGTAGCAGAGATTCAGCCCAGAGGAAACCTGATAAACTTGAGGATAGGGCCAACAGAAAATTCATGTAGTAGAGTGAAGAGAAGTGCACCTGGGACAGAAAAACTCCATGCATTAGCACAGGCTAGAAACTGTCTCAATAGGAGCCCTGGTGAGAAGGTGAGAATCAGACTGAGTATGAGCCCACAGTGTACTCTCATCATGAATAATGCATGCTTGGATGCATTAGGAGGAAAGCAGTTCAGAGACCTAGGGATGCCACTGTCCCCTCCCATTCAGTGCTGGTGAGGCCCCATATGTGTCCCAATCTGAGTTCCTCAGTACTTGTTTGAGGCTAGAGGATGGAGCTGGGATTTAAACATTACGTGGAACAATTCTTAGGGGAATAGCTGCTTCAACTGGAGATACAGTTATTTAATGTTTTGGGATAAACAGGAGGTCCAGATGAAACAGTTTTCGCTTGTCTCTTCTGTCCTTAATTGCAATGAAATCTAAAATAACCAGCTCTATGAAGTCAGTTCATTTCACTGATGGTTTTGGCAGAGCTTCTCTCGCACTATGTTGCCAGGAAACATGGCAGAGTAAAATAACTGTTGGACTGTCACAGCTTTAGGCCTTATGACTATGAGGGATGAATGCCAAGGCAATCAGCATGCTGGGGAAGTTGCACACTTTGCAAACTCTGCGGTGTTACGTGACCCTGCAAAAGGGAAAACTCATGAGGTTAGATAAAAAAAGACACGAAAGGAAGGAGCTACAGAGTAATTAATCTCAACATTTAATCTCTACTGGACTACTACCGCCTCTATTTCATTTGAGGAGATGCTATCTGATCTGATAATCTGAAGCAGCAATATAGACAGAGAAATGAAATTGTGGTAGCACGATAACTTCTCCCTTCCACTAGTAAGGATGTGAAAAGGCAGTCTGCAAACCACCCCACTCCACCTCACTTTGCCCATTCACTTGCCTTGTCTTGCTTTATCTTGTTTTATTTTGTCTTATTTTGTCTTGCCTGGTCTTGTCTTATCAAGACACTCCTGAGAGTGTATCTGAAAATAATCCAATCCTAATTTTTCCAGGCTGTATTAAATTTGCCACTCATGGATGAATAATCTGTTATCCTTCTGCAACAAATTAATTGCAGGCTGTTACAGAATGAGTGATGTGGGTACAAATTCTGAGTCTCTGCTATATAAAATTCAATATAGTCTTTGCTGTTGGGATAATCCTGTGCCAATACACTTGGCAAAAATTACAGAATGTGTGCACACAATGTGGGAATCTTTCAGGTCAGTATTGAGAGTTGCATATTTATGCATTTTTCAAAAAACTTGATATAGAAAGATTATTCTGAAGTATTCCTGCTACCTTGTGTACTTTATAAACTGCCCTGGGTTCAACATATGGTGTATTTTTCTAAAGTAAATATAAATAACTGCTTCTGATTGCTTTCAGAACTTCACCGAGATCATAACTGTAATTCTACCATAAAATATATGTCAGTTATTAAAAAATGAACTGGAAATCCACATGTGAATGTCATGTTCTGTTAACCTGACTTTGCCTTCTACACATATGGTGGATGAAGGAGTGGAACAGCTATAGTATAATTAAGATTCAGAACTACAAATAACTGCGTAAGCTTAACAATCACTGTTAAAGTGATCGTTACACTGAGATCTGTACTGTCACTGCAATTTAAACCAGTTGCTGAGGCTGATTTATCTTTATATTAGTTCATTAGGTACTACCAGGAGAGCAATTGTCCCAGTGCAGAACACAGTAACAGTAAATTCCATGAATCTTAACTAGTCTCCTTGAGGTTTTTGTATCCTGCAGTGAATCCCTTCCTACATTTGTAGCTACATTTCTAGTGGTGTCCAGGCTAGTTTATTCAGAAATGGCTTGTGCCTACACATATATTTTTTAGACAAAGTACAGAAAAGTCCTTAGGCAGTGAGAAATATTTAATTTGTCTTTTGCAATAGAGTACCCATAAAAATGTGCTTACACATGGATATGGACCACTCCTGGGGACAAACAGATTCCAGCAACTGGTATAGCTGAGGCACTGAAGAACATAACTTCTTTTACTGGAGGAAGCTCTATTCTGAGACACTTCAGAAACTGTGCCTACTTAGCATAAAGCTGTGTGTTGTGAATCTGCAGCTTTGGTTGAAGTCAGCAGGAGTTGCATGTGTGTAAGGGAAGAGTTTGGCCCATTATGACCTAATATGGCACATCAAAGGAAGCTAGAGCTGGCATCTTTCGGATAACTTTCTGATATTCACATGCAATTGCACACTGTGGGTGGCATTGAGCTGGGTATGAATTGATTGAGCATAGACAGGAACCAGAGCAACTGCAGCTAAGAGGAGGTCTGCAGACCACCCCCAGGATGCTGCAAGACCACCGGTTTCCTTTAGAAAAGGGAAGGAGAGAAGGGTAAGTGGAGACTACAGTCATCACAAGCTCTTGAAACAGAAAGCAATTTACTGTTACAAAGAATAACCATGGCTAGAGTGAGGAACTGAGCACATTTTTTTTGTGCATGCTTGAAACTAGTTCCTAAGACCTTCTTGAGAAAAAAAAAAAATGGTTGAGAAATCTTGGTAAACTGCTGCAAACATGCAGCTTGGGCAGGATAACATCTCATATTCTAGTCTATTCAGTTCACTAGGGTTTTTGGCCAATCATTTGGAGGTTGTATATTGTTTTGAGGACATGTGCATTGTGCAGTCTGATGTTACATTCTTGTTTCATGATGCACAGGTGTATGTACACATGCATGCAAGGCTACCTGATGGTATGTACTGGGACTGGTCACTTTCCTCATGGTCACAGCTAGCAGATTAAAGTTCCATATCTGAACCTAATAGGCTGTGTTGAAAAGCTTTTGATACACTGTTTTCTACACTCTAAGGTGGCATTCTGCTTTCTCCTTTCCTAATGTGTGTGGGCTATTCCATGTCCCTCATTACTCCTCAGATTCATCGTGCCAGGCTCCTCTCATGCTGGCAGCAGCATTTTGTGCACTTTGGTGGCTTATAATCCTGGGCTCCTTGGGGAAGAAAGTGTTTCACTGGCAGTAAAAGGGGTTGTTGTGCAGGTGAAAACTAGTTTAAACAAATCTGAACTGAAGCTGTGATATAAGAGAGGCTGGTAGTGTAACATTAGCTCTGAGCATCCAGAAAACCTGTTTTATTTTACACACCAGAAACCTGCCTGAGCTCTTAATTTCAGAGTTTTCCATTGACTGAAAGGGAAAATAAAATACTACTGGAGTAAATCTGAAATGAAAATTAAAAATGTTCTTGTATATCAGACTGTGAGTGATGTGCATAAGGAAGAAAACAAGGAGTTATTGTCAGCATGATTAACAAATACATTAGTTTTCACAGCTCACTAAAATAATTGGGTTTACTTCCAGCTTCCTGAAAACAAATTTCTGGTATAAAAAAGTCTGAAAAATCTTTATCTTTCTGCAAAATGCTGAGGCTGTAA
Organism: Corythornis vintsioides; assembly: GCA_025447755.1. Classification (NCBI taxonomy): domain Eukaryota; kingdom Metazoa; phylum Chordata; class Aves; order Coraciiformes; family Alcedinidae; genus Corythornis; species Corythornis vintsioides. Next base: position 4,162 of record JAOEGS010011385.1, on the reverse strand, counting down.
GGGGGAGAAAAACTAACATACTGGTAGATAAATCTCAGAAGTTGCTGACTAAATATTCTTCCTTGGGTAATATACTCCTCAGATAATGCTATTATCTATAAACTATAAATGTGATTTTCAGACAGTTGAATGGAAAGGTTCAGAGTGCAAGTTTGGTTCAGACAATTATCCAGAAGTCTGAAAGTTTATTGAAATTATCTGAACCTATCAAGTCTCCAGTTTGAACTGGCAGTCTCCTGAAAACCAGCATTTCATGTGAGATTTCTGGCTCTTACCTTTCAGGTGCTGTCCAGAAACATCATTTTTGTGGTGTTACAGTTTGAGACCTTGATGGCAATTACAATTGTCAAAATAAAAACTCTCTCTCTACCTGATTCAAGTTAAAAAATATTTGGTTGCAGTTTGGTTCTGAAAGTGTGAAACGATTGAGGAGAAGGTTTTTAATTTCCCTTTCATTTTCTTCTTTTTTATTTTTTTCCTGATTCCTTTTGAATTAATTCTTTATTCTCTCAGTTAAAATATCCCAATAGTGAAATTATTATAAATTTTGTTATATCTGGAAGTCCTTATGCCTCTTCAGAACATCAGACCTATAAAGTGACTGTTACAGTAGTTTATTTCTTTGTTGTCAGCTCTGTCTGTTGAAAATTAAAACATTTTCCTCATCTTGATGTGTGGCATATCTGACTGTGAAAGACCTCACCATCTGTTTTAGGGCCTGTAGAACTTAGCAGGGAATGTGAACACCATTGTAAGAAACTTACAGTGTTTGTTTTATTTCATTTCTGATACAAACTAACTTCATATAATCTCAATACAGAGTATTATA
>JAOEGS010011383.1:91798-114540 GCA_025447755.1 Corythornis vintsioides | reverse complement strand
AATAATTTTGCTATATGTTGGAAATGAATGTTTGCTTTGGCTGTTTTATGAAGTACAGCTATGTGACTCTCATTAAATTTATGAGACTTCTGGCAACTAAATTTCTAAGCACTCATTTGAAAAGAATAAATGATGAATTATAGTTGTGTTGTAGGAACGCCAGTTATCCTTTAGCAGATGATTAACATATTTCATTAGATATTGGAATAATTAAGATGAATGCATTAAGTAGTTTAACACAGTGGGGTAAAGATTTACTTTCCTGATACTTGTTCACTCCAGAACAGCATTCCATCATACTCCCCTATTCACCAATTACTTTTCTATTCCTATATAGCTATAGTTAACTTTAAGCAACCACTTATTGTCACCTCTGAAAGCTGCCTAGCATCACTAGGCATTGGTGATGCCCCAAAACACTGACACAGCCTGCTCTGAAGGAGAGGAACTAATGGTGACTGTGTTCAGAAAGTCTGAGAACAGATTAGCAAGAAATCAGCAACATGTCAGTAAGATATGCAGGGTTATTATTTTCTTATTGCTACTTGCCAGAGATCCAACAGTTCTATAGCTTGTTATGATGTCTGTTTCTGCACATTTTCAAGAGTAGTACTCTAACTTCTAAGCATTTTCTATTTGCCTTTTGAGTACCAGGGTGTTAATAAAAAGACAAAAACACTGTAGCACAATCCCATTACAACTATTATAATGAACCAGAATTTGTGCTTTTGATGTTGAGTCTTTGAACTTTTTTGCTTTGAAATTTAGTTATAGAACATACAAGTCTACCACAGAGAACACAGCTTATCCAGAGGGAACAATACCAAAAGGGATTTTTGGAAGGGAAGAAAAGACTATGAAAGATGGTAAATATTTTCCCATGCCTGTTAATATTTTACCAAAAATGCCCACTCCTACAAACACAGGTCTGAATAGAAGTAATTATTTTCAGCTAAACACTAATAAAACAAAGACAGCAATATTTAACTGCAAGTTTAATACAAGCCATCATCATACCTTGTTATGTGTCTGAGTTTGTCCAACAAGGATAAGGATATTTGATGAGATAATAGACAGGCAGAAATTGATTAGAATTATTGACCTCTCAGATCTGATGTACCTGTTCAAATGAAAAAGAGATGGTACAACTTTTATAAAAGGAAAACAACTAGTAAGTCATACAAAGCTTTGATGCAGTTCTTGCATTAAATCTTGGAGGCACTCTGAAAGGTAAGCACCCTCTTTCAAGTGCTCAAAAAGAGTATCACGGGCACCTTCACACTGCAAGCATACCATGATATTTCCATACATATCCTGCAATTCCCTCCTAATATCTTGGTATATTTAAAAAATAACCTATCAATACTTCATTTAGAAATTGCTGGCAACATTGTTCTAACACCATACTGATAATACTGGGCTTGCATGTGTTCACATCAGGAACTTATGCTCTCTGTTCATCTCTGGGAATATCCACAGCTGGCACAGACCACTCAGAATAACTAACTTCAGCAAAAATCTGGTGATTTACATAAACAGAAAATCTGGTCCATGATGCATGAATTAGATGCAGGTTGGCTGATGATAATATGGCAGTACATTTTGAAACACATTATTGGGGTAGTGATAACATTAAACCTGAAGGTCTACCACATCTACAAAATAATTTGTATGAAGAAACAGTAATACTGTAATATCTTGCCAAAAATTTGCTAAGTTTGTACAGAAAGATAAAATTATAACAGTGAGCATCACACAGTCTCTCTTGCAAACATAGCATAGTAATTTTACAAATATATTTAGGATGAAAAAGTCAAAGACTCATCACCTATTTCCTTACAATATTCTAATATTCTCCTTTTGGTATATATTTATATATGTTTTGGGTTTTATGCTACAGGACCAAAAGAGAATTATTATGGTTTCAAGTGAAGTACCTACTACATGCTTCTCAACAGAACTTAGTTAATATTGCTGTCTCCTCCTGAGCTAAACACCCATAGCTGACACTCTGAGAAGGTCATAACAAAGGGTCCTGAACCCACCAGAAATTATGAGCTTTGGACATAAAAAGAATTGTAGTCTTTTTTTTTTTTTTTTTTATCAATTAAGTAATACAGCATTACTTTTTTTTAAGAAGACTGAACAATCCTGATACCACAATCCACATTTTCCCTTAAAATATAACAGTGTTGTTAAAGCTAGTGCTATATGTTTGCAAACAAATACAGCAAGTCTAGTAAGTCTAGTGCCTTTATCTACACACAGTATGCTACTACTTTCTAACTTGTTAACTGTTGATTCACCTGAACCAGTTCCTAACACTGAGTATCTATGAATATAAAGGATCTTAGTGGTTGAGTAAATACAGTGCAAGCAGGAGCTCATAGTATTGACTTAAGCTAGAAAGGTTTTAGTTTTTCTTCCATCCCACTATTGATTGAAGGGAAGGGAAGAGAGGGGAAGGAAAGGATGAATATTTGACCGACATTGAATTTATATTGCAGTTTAAATTTTCTGTTAGGGGAATCAGATCAATCAACCATAAAAGAACATTCACACAGGACTTCTTCAGACCAGAATACTTCTACCTCATAAAACAGGACCTGCCATTCAAAAGGAAGGTGGGTGTTCCAAAATATAAATACAGACATAGGATCAAAATATCTCCTTAGCCGTAGATTTATAAAAAAATCAAGCATATATATGTGTAACTTTCAGTGCCTATCTTCTCCTTATAGTTGTTATGTGCTCTTGAGAAACATGTTAAAAGAAATTTTAATCATTCAAATGTCAGGCCTTTCAGATGTCCTAATACTCTCATAATATCTCAATGATATAACAACGAGATCTATATGAATTATCTTTTCTACAGCTTGATGCAGAACCTACACTAGGTTCATAACACATCATATACATTTTTTTTTAATCCACTTGAAAATTACCATAAGCAGAGAATCAAAGACTGGTTGGGTTGGAAGGGAAATTAACATCTAGTTCCAACAGCCCTTCCATTAGATCATGTTGCTCAAAGCCCCATCGAGCCTAGCCTTCAACTCCTCAGTGATGGGGCTTCCACAACTTCCCTGGCTAACCTGTTCCATTGTCTCACCAGCCTCACTTTAAAAAAGAAAATAAATTCTTCCTTATATCTAATTTAGATAATTGAGAAGACCAGTTTCACTGAGCATGACAGTATTTCCATCCAACTGCTAAATATATCAGGGAGTGCAAAAATAACACTATAATTCTTCAGATGGGAATTATATCCTGAAATACACTCATTCTTAGCTTTGACAGACAGGAACTGATAATTTTTATACTCTTTTTAATATAACTTATGTAACTAGATATTATATATTTATTATATATATATGTCTATTCCTGTGATTTTCTGTGGCTACATAAGAGAATGAAAAAAGTGTGTAAAACTATCAAGTTGCTTCTAAAATAAAAATTCTACTGGTTGATTTTATATTAGTCTAAAAATTATTATTTGCTGTGGTTCTTTTCGCTTGCATAAGAACCTATTTTGATTTTATTATGGAAAAAAAATGGAGAACCCATGCTCACTTTGATAAAATATCTAGTACTTCTACACTAAGACATCATGCTATTTCTCATCACTTCTCAGAATAATTTACTCCATAAATATCTATTGCACTTTTATTTCTAGATAGTATTTTAATACAGTAAACTCAAGATGGAAAGAAAACCTGTTACTGAAACATACCACCACACTATTTGAGACTACTTAATTCCTGATCTTCACTGTAACTTATAACCAAAGTGAAGAAACTCATAACCAGTTGACTGAACCTTTCTAAATCTATAGTATCTAATGTTGCACTTTGATAACTAATTTTTATTACATAGAAGTTATGTTGTATAATATAAACAAAAGTAGTTAGAGTTATAGAACTGAAGCCTCAGATGAAATATATAATATAAAATAATCCTGTAAAACGTTGATGAGCACTATGAATATCCCACTGAGAGAGCAATACCATTCACACTGAGGGGGAAGAGTGGGCTATACCATCAATAGCAGACCAAAATACCAACAAATGTAGGTGTCAAGGCATGCACTACATTTTTCTTTTTATCTTCAAAATAATAAATGTTATCTAATGCTCTCTTTAAATTTAAATTCAACTAAATATGACTGTGTATTCACATTGAGCTTTGTCAATCCATTACATACCTCCATAGTGCTGCATAGACAACTGCTAGGGTGATCAAGGCCAAGCATGAAAGACCACTGCCTACTATTAAGGTCACTGAGGGTGTACCAGATGATTCCATGATCTGTAGGTTACAACAGACAGTCATGAAGCAAAAACATTCTCCAGCAATTAAAACAACAAATCAAACTAAGAAATTAAAAAGCAACCTAAGCAAAATATTAAAAGCAGCCAGACTGTCACAGGTAGCTTCAGTAACATTACTTGGGAAGCAGAAATCAATTCCAAAACTGATCTATACATAACTCTGAGATCTCTTCAGTTATTGATATGTTTTACAGAGGCCTTTGAGCTTTAAAATGAATTATAATACCTTCCCATTGTTTTGAAAAATAAAGTAGTAATATTACAGTGTAACAGTAAAACATTTAAACATGTGATGTTAGCACATGTTTAAACTACTCCCCAGTTAAAATTAATTGAAAGATACTTTTCTCTTGAGAAATAGCACCATTTAGAATTGTGTATTAAACAAACAGCTTGGTTTCACTGTAATATATTAAAGATATATTATATCATCCATGCTTGTTGCAGAATTACCAAACTTTCTGACTTTTAATAACTTTGACGTCAATCCACTATTCTCACACTCTTAATTTCCTTGGATCTCTGATTGTCTAGAAGGTATGGCAAGATATCTATGGAAACAATATTATAAGGCTTCTGTAATGAAGCTACACATTTTAAATTATTTCATTTGTACTCTGTGTATTAATAAAATTTTAAAGTAAATTAATGACCTTGAAAACAAACTAGCTTTTCCCTCTGTAAAAGGAACTATTATTGTCCAATATCAGATAGGGTCTGTTTGTTTGTTTTCTCTATGTGTATATTTGCTTATATTCTGAAATAGACATGCTAATTCAGATGAAAAAAAAAATACTAAATTTAAAAGTTTGAAAGAATACCATGCTTCATTTACCAAAATGCTTTCTAAAGCCTCAGGGATATATTGTAAATTACATTTATCAAGATGTCTTTTGTCACCCCAATAGAATATGATTGATGTACTTTTAGGCCAGATCACAGGCAGAAAGTAACATTTTATTTCAACCACTTTGTTCCAAACTGTTCTACTCTGCTTTTAAAAAGACTCTGATCATATGCTTCCAAAATCAGGAAAATCAAATTATGCCTTAACAGGATAACTTCACAAATATTTGCTTTTTAGATATTTTTACATTCAGTAATACTGGGAGTGTCTGCTTATACACTTAATATCCCCTCCTATGAAAACTTGATTATTTTTCTTGCATCATATCAACAGAATACATAGAAAATCTATGCTGAAAATGTTCAATGCAGATCTGCAATCTGTTTAACTACAGTATCTAGGGTTTTCCTACCAAGAGCAATAATGTATCACTGTACCTTCCCCTGGAAAGGCTTGCAACCTTTAAAAAGCTTGTTAAGTTGATAATTGTTCAATACAAAAGTTTTCAACACATTTGCATCACAAATAGAAGGCTTTCTCAGAAAAATTCAGAGTTCGACAACGTGCAAATGTCACTAGGATTTAGTTATATCACAGAATCTGTATTCATTTCTCAGAGACACTGTAGACACCAGGAGACTAACATTTGCCTACCTGCAATATTAAACAAAGCAAGGGCTGAAATATACCTGAGAGCAAAGCTCGACCAGCACCCCCTCCGCACCCCGCAGCCCCCCTCGCCATTGCCTTTTGCATTAAACCAGGGATCCCCCCCCCCTTTTGTTACTTACTATTTCTCTAGGTTGCTGAGCCAAAATGGCGAAGGTAGAGAGACGATCACATAAGCATTTCGTATGGGATGCATCGGTAAGCACAGTTTTACATCCCTGGGTGGACCAGGTTCCCAAAGAGTCGTTCCTGCAAAGGAGAGAGAGAGGGGGGTGGGGGGGTGGAGGGAGCAGAAATCGGGATAATTACGCCCGAGGGCCGATTCCGTGAGGACACAATGCAGTTTAATCGCGAGGAGCGTGTAGTGTAGTTCCCGGACAGCAGAGAGGTACTTGTTGTGGGGTAGAGGCGGCTCCGGCGGCGCGGCGCGGCCGGGCGGGGACGGGGGAGCGGGGAGCGGCGGGGCGCGGAGCGGGGCGCGGAGCGGGGCGCGGAGCGGAGCTGTCCGGAGCGGTGGTGCTGACAGCCCGGCGCGCTGCGCTGCGCGGAGCCCCGCCAGCCGCGGCAGCAGCCGCCTCCTGCGCTGCCAGCCACCTCCGAGCCTCACCAGAGCACTGCGAAAAACTCATCGGGGGAAGAGGGGGAGGCTTTTCCTCTCTCTCTCTCTCTCTCTCTCTCTCCCTCTCTCTCTTTTTTTTTTTTAATTTTTTTTTATTTCTTTTCCTACCGGCTCTGTTTCTGTTACTGGCCCTTTAGTAAAAAAACGCAATGGTTTGTAGTTGTAGTGTCGTTTTTGATTTTTTTTTGGTTTTTTTTTTTTTTCCCCTCTCGTGGCTATCTTAGAGGCAGATGCTTCTCAAACGTCTGTCTGGGTTATGCCAGTTGGACCGGGAAATGCCGGATCTTCAGTTCTGACAGCTATTTTTGCTGAGAATTTTTGGGTTTTTTTGATCGTTGTTTTTAGTGATCAGCCTTAGAAATTTCACCCTGGAAACGGCAGCATCAGATGCCTCCAACTCTTGCCTTAGCTCCAGCAGAGGGGTGGATTTCAGTACAGCAGCACACAACATCACCAAAGAGACACACGAGTTCGCCCTCCAGACATCACTCAGTCAACTTGCCTTTCCCTAGCTCCCTCCCCCTTCTCGATTTCTTTTCTTGGGGTGGCAGCACCACGCTAACCCCAAGCCAAAGCAATCATTCGCTGGCACCTTTCACCAACCGCCCCTAAACAAAACAAGATGATTAACACAGCCCCCGAATTCAATTAGACATTCAATATGCTAATGCTAGGTCTGAAACCCACCCCAGCAAACAATAAAAATGGTATCAACCCACATTTTCTTTGTGCAGGCAAGGAAAGAAAGAGGGAGACACAAAAAATCATCTCTCCTTTTTGCTGAACTGCAGGGGGGGAAAGATAATTTTGACGGGAAAAAAGACGTTGGTTTCAACTAACACAAACCTATCCTTTTTACATATGTTATGTTTAAAGAACACTTGGTGTCTTTCTTCTTTTTTTCCCCTCCTTTCAGGTCCAGGGAGCAACTGCAGCGACTCTGCTGCCAGCAGCAGCGTGTGTGCTGTCAGTTCCTGTCCATTTCACCTCAGGTCACTAAATGACTTGAAAAAAAAATAAAAAAAATAAAAGGTGGAATAAACAAGGTGGGGGAATAATAATTTCCAGTTCCTGTGATCACCCTTCTTTCACCTCTTCTGCCTTGACAATGAATCTCTGTAAGTGATTCTACATGCCTGGGCCCTCATGCAAAGGCAATTTGTTATCCCAAGCCTGCTCTCAGAGTGCAGTTCACCCCAGCACACCTTGGCATTTCCTGCCACTAGTTTTTGAGCACACACCAGATGTAACCTTTACACACTATTGTGTTCAGAACAGCATCCTGTAATAAGCAAAACAACAGCAACTGAGGAAAACAATTGTGAGGAAACCACCAATTCTTCAAGCTGCTAAAGCTGTTTATGAGCTTACTTTGCAAATTGTGTCTCTCAGAGTGCCACTGGCAAAAATCAACATCCACTTTGGAAAAATATAGTTACATATTCAAAATTTCGAAGTATTATCTTCTGGATAACTGATTTATTTGATCAGCTTTCCTGTTTCTTATCTTATTGTGGCACACAGTTAAGGTCAAATGAAATGTGTTTATTTGTGCTGATTAAATATTTAAGAATGATAGCTTAAGAGGAATTGACATGTTTTAAAACAAAAGGATGGTGTTATTAATCCTGAGAATAAGATTTAATATACTGAATTCACCCTATGATGAAAAGCACTGGATTCACAATACATACAGCTAGCACTAAATCTTCGCAGGTTGTGTCCAGTGAACAGCTAGACAAGTTCTAATTATAGATTAGACAACCACAGAGACCAGTTCAGTTAAAAACAACGACAAACAAATCTGTTACAATTATATTTAAATTAGCATAAAACGTGTAGTCCACCGTATTTACAGGGGTTCATTCCATTCTTCAAGTCACTTGTGCAAGTAAAAAAATCCAGTGATACCTCAGTTGAGCAGTTCACTGTTGTACTGTATCACCAGATATTACAAGTAAACTATCTATTTTACAGAATTTCTTGAATACTACTAAAAATTTTAGTGGAATTACCAAAAGCACTCTGAAATGAAGAAAGTGCTCCAATTGAATTTAACAATGAGACATCCATTGACACAGCAAGAGCAGAGTCAGTCTAATATGGACACTTTTTACATTTCATTGTTCATTTTTTCAGTGATATACTTCACTTTCTTGCCCAGCAGCATTATATTTGAATATATAACAGATGAAAATTCAGTGATTAAATGTGGTCTAGCTCTCTTTTCTGACCTATGCAGTAAAGAAAAAACCAACATCCTCATTAATAAATATATTTTCAGCCTTTTGAAATGATGACTGACAAGCTGTGCAGAATGTTGTACTAGGTCCATGACAGAGAAAGAATAATGAGCAAAATTTAGAAAAAAAAGAGTATAACTGCAATTTGTTGCATGATGCTCATGCCTGCAGAACACTGAATGTATGATTGCTAACTCAGTGATGCTGCACATTTTGACTTGCTAGCAAAAAAAATGTTATTTGGTTTTAGGTATTAAAAAAAAAAAAAGAAAAGAATGGAAATATGGCATTAAAACAGGCGTATTATATTTAGTACATCCCATTTCTACACTTTTTATGAAGTCTTTCATCTATGATCTGTCCTTTTTATAATGCAACTCTTCTGGGCCAATCAGAATCTGTTATTGGGAAGTTACATTCCTTCTGTGACAGTCTCTAACATTTAGGATTATCATATGAATATGCAAATGGGCACCTACTGTTCCTGTGGATCTTTCTTGTTATGCAGAAAGCTATAAAGGAGTGACAGGTACTATTAACACACATTCTGTTTATATCAAGGAAAATTATCAATTTGAAAATACATATCAAATAAAGATGTAGGTTCGTGCCCATTATTGACAATTTTGTACTGTTCCACTGAGCTGCAGATGATTTAATCAACCTGGCACAATTCCGATAATTTAAGCAAAGGAATTCCCAAGAAGCTTGGATTCACCAGTGCAGATCCTGTGTCATCTTGCAGCTGAAGCAGGGGAAAAAGCAGGGGAAGCAGGGAAGGAAGGGAAAAAATCTAAGTAGGATGTAATTTGGGACCATGGATCTATGGCTAATATGGGATAAATACCAAAAATCCCCTCAGATCCAACATTTGCCTGTGAGTGTGTCCTACTCAGAGGAGTCTTACAGTTAGAGCAATGATGGAGTGTCTTTTATAAAACCTTTTCAGAGTTTAATGTAAACTACTAGTTCTAATCAAGAATTGGGAATGTACTGTGCAATAAAAATGATGGCCAAATGATTTACAGAAAGTATTTTTATCGAGTATGATATAGAAAAAAATGGCTTTTTACTCTTTAATAACTTATTATGCAAGATTGCATGATACATAAGTGATGCTCACTACTGAAAACAATGATATGCCTCAGATATTGAAATTGAAATGTAGTTTATAGGATAGGAACATTTCTGTAGAATAAAAAAATCCATTCACACAACTGCCAATCTGACACAGACTGATGATCAATCTACTGTTGATATGCTAGCAACTTTGTTCCCCTTATTTTTCTTCGCCTTATTAGAAAGTGCTGTACCCCTTAACATTGACTTATTTTGTTTAAAATATTGATATGCATGTCTTAATAATCACATTGTTTTGTCTGTTTCAATGTATTGATGAATAAATATTATCTATGACATAGCTGTCAAAAACACACTCTTGGTAAGGGACTTCATATCACGTACTGTCTGCCTTATTAGTTTATTTAGCAGAATTTTTTTTCCAAATGGAAGCTTATTTTGGAAGAAGGTGCTGTAAGACAAATAAAAAGCAAAGTAACAATACTGTTTCAACTAGTGATCTAAATCATTGCCTAGGTTTTGATCATCATGAAAAAGAGAGTTAACATCATGGCTATACATACACAAGAGTAGCTTAGTTTAGTAATTTCTTTCATGATTGATACTTGTGCTTAAAACAGGATGAGAAAACTTTTCAACCACAATGAGGCTGTTATTTAAGAATTTAATAACAACTTTGTGAAAAGCAAGCTATACAGAAATTAAGAAATTATATTATTTTTCCTGAAATAATTTTGTCTGCCTACTTCTTGGTTATGTAAATTATTATACTCTGTGTGTGTGTTTTAGAATAGTTGCTCTTTTTCCTTTAGGACAGCCTTTGGTATTCCAACTGTATTCTCATTAAGGAATGATATAACGATAAGAAGCACATGGAAAATGCAGACATAAGATTTTTTTTAGCCCAGCACAAGGTAGAAAAGAAGCTCATGGCCCTTATGAGTTGCAAATGATGTACATCACTGTGCCTGTTCAGATGTGCTGGCTGGCATATTAGTGAGGATAAAGCCCTTCCAACACCTGCTTACTTCTTTACACCTGGACCTAAAATCCCTGGGAAGCAATAGGAAAGATTCAACTGCAGGTGTGATCTTTCAGTTGTGCATGTCCATATGTCTGAGATAGAACCTAACTCTCAGTATGCAGAATTTCTACTGTGATCAGTCTTATCCCTACCCTAGTACATAGCAGCATTTGGTTTATCTCCAGTTTTTCTTAAAGTAAAAAAGACAAACAAACAAAAAACCACCACCACAACAACAAAACCCACACAAAACCAAACCTACCAACCAACCAAACACAACAAACAAAATCAACACAATAAAAGTGTTGTTTGCATCCACAAGAAAGTGGATGCAAACCCACTTTTCTTAATACTGCCATACATAAAATAGTAGCTTTGTTCCCCTGAAATTGATAATATTTCTAACATGCCAATATTGGAGCTTTTTCCCTCTCACGTAATTTAGAAATAACTAATGCATGAAATCATGGAAGTGAAATGTAATGGATGTAAATAAATTCTGTATATGTATGAAATACCCAAAATATCACAAATGTCTGGAAAAAAAGATGGTTGGATTTGTGTGGTATTTGAATTAAAATCTATCTAATGAATATAGTATAATTTGATATCCAATCAGAATACTGTGTGAAGTTCATTTTCCTAAAGAATATGGCCACTTTTCCTATGCAGGCATTAAACTGTTTATTCTTCCTTAATGACATACTTGTGAATTTATTCTTTTGCCAATGAAAGTAGAAACCCTTGAAAAATTAATTTTGTTACTCATCTTTATATATAAAAAATAAATCCAATTTGAATAATGTTGTTTGGTTGTCTTACAAGCACACATTGTTACATTAACTTTCTAATGAAGTAGACCTCATAGAAAGGCCTGAAGGAAAAGCAAGAATTGCCTTGGTTATCAGTTTGACAATTGTATACAAGTGATCCATCAAAAGGGGAGCCATAGGAGTGAGTATTAATGCTCAGCAAAATACTTTATCATTCTTTGTAACTTTCCTGTGCAGTTTAGAGCATGATCTAGCACGTAGCACACATAAGCTGCACTGTAATCAATAGTTGCCCTGTCATTAGCACACTGCAAGTGTACCAAAGTGTAACAGAAATTCTAAAGGACTGATAGGACAAAACCAGGGTGAGACAAATAATACGAGTTTCCTGAGTCCTACCACATAGTTCTTTTATTATTGGTGTTCTGTACTATTCCTATAACACACTTATTCTTAGACTTACAGGATCCATTTGTGTTTTTTAACATCAAACCACAGTCATTCAGCTCTACTTCTGTATTTTAAAAAGCCTAAATATCAATATCAATTGATATTCGAAGAATAGCATTCTTTTCCCTCTATCCAGATTATAGAGAAAATCTCCTAAGAGGATGAGTATTGGTACAACAAAAAAAAAATGAGGGGAAATCATTCACTTTCAAGAGCTTCATCTCTGTCTGACCCTGTAGATGCTTTCAGAGAAAGTAGGATAGGAGTAAATACTGGGTGTTCCTCTGATATAAACACTGCCAAAGGACGTAGGCATGATGAGGATTTATGAGAACTATGATTTCCCATAGACCTCCAGAATGAATGGAGCAGACAAGAGTCCACACTTTCCTCTTGGGATATCTTGTTCCAAGATGATGCCCTCCTGCAACTACTGGAAGCAGCAGAAATAGATTTCTTACTTTCAGAAAACCAATAACTGAACAATAATACTTACTCTACACTGAATTGCTGTCTCTTTTTCTAATGAGATCTCATTTATTATCAGTCTGTACTCTTAGTTTTATCTCTAGAATAAATCTAGAATTTAAATGAAAGATAAAATTAAACTAAACTAAACTAAAAAATATATATGTCTAGCCTCCTCAGAAAATGCTTTGAATTACACTTCAGAGATGCCAACCATAAAGCATGAAAAAAGCCACAAAATGAGAATGGCAGAAGAAAACATGTTAAGTTGATGAGCACTGAAATGATGTTTATTGCTCTGGTGATGCAAAAGAGAGAAAAAAAAAATAAATCTGGTTTTTGGAGCTAGATTTGTGTGTACATGCTACCTCTCAAAATTCTAGGTTTACCTCAAAGATGTCTAGCAGAGAGTCCCCCTTTTATCTAACAAGATGCGAGATGGAAGAGAATGAATTCAATTTCACTCTCTGCATGAGCGTTGTTGAATAGGTATTTTGCAGCAGATGAGCTAACCCCAGACTACAGTATATTCTAGTGTGAGAGTACCCTCAGCCCTTCTTGGTGAAGCAAGTGCTCAGTGGACAGAATTATGCATTGGGCCAGGAGGTCAAGCAAGGCACGGGATTTGTACCCATACTTCAGAAAGACAGGGACTGGCACCAGTGTTCTCTGTTCTTGCTCCACTCAGCGTTATTTATTCAGCAGATTGAGCATTCAAAAATCAGTGTAATGTTCTCTGAAGATCCTCAGGTTTCATAGATTCAAATCTTAGCTGCATGACTAATAATGCTCCTGGTTGTCAACCTCTCATCTCCTTTATCCTGTGATACCACCTGCTGCTCCTACAGAATCCTGCTGTGTATCCTACCACTCTACCTGTGGGTCTCTGAACAGCATGGTGTGGAGCTATGGCAACAGGTGCTAAGTTGTCTTAGTGTCCATTATTAAAGAAAGAAGTAAAGACTTCTTTGTGTCCATCTGCAGATTGAAAGCAAACTTGACTCAAGCCAGGCTGAGCTAGATCAAATGAACAAACAAGCAAGCAAACAAAAATAGGACATGGTTACAAGTGTTTATACAACGAAAAAAAAAAAAAAAGTAAAATTAAATTGACATTTGCTTTACTGACACAGGGATTATGTCAGCAGTATCTCTCTCCTTTCATCCAGCTGTTATTCTGCAAGGTTTCCTAAACATTCAGTTTATAAAGAGTTGTATTTTCAGTATATATTAGGCCTCAGGTTATGTCCTTTTCCTTGTGTTAAGACACTTGGTTTTTATAACTAATCCTCTTTTCTAAATCGTCCTCAGGAGTCTAAACAGATCTAATCTGTTTTTCTTCAAATGGATTGATTTATTTCTTATTTGAGAGATAATCTGACCATCCCTCTTAATTAAAATAAGTGGGTTTTTTTTCTTCCTTAGAGATGTTTCTGTTAGATCAGATGTTATCTTCTGTACCTGACTGGCCAATTAACAACTGCATCAATAAGAGTAATAATTACCTCCCTATTCTCTCTTTGATGAGTCAAACTGCACCCTGACTGAACCTGCACCAAATCTTTTATTGGTTATCAGGCTGCACATTAAAAACTTATTTGATAAAAATGCTTCAATAAGACAAAGGCACAGAGCTTGTTATTGGCTCTTGACTGAGATCAGACATGTAGTAATTAGGCTGAGGTGACAAGGGATTTGTAGTGACTGATGCTTAACATCTTTGGTTGTTAAGTTTTTCCTCAGTGAAATCCTTAACTACAGATTGTAAAAGTGAGTAGTCTTTCCTTTTCAGATGGTCATTCAGCTTGATGTCATCTGAAAACTTCAATATTAGAATCAAGATTTGTCCAAGCAGCTTAATTTATATCCATTAAGAACCTCTGGATATTCCATGATGGAAAAGGAGATCTGGCAATGTCCACTAAGGGCAGAGGTACCTATAGTTGCAGGTCTCTGCCTGTCTCATATAATGACTGAGACTTTTTAAAAATGGGGCAGTGCAATTGCACAAGCAGTTGAAATGCAGTGATTTTTTTTATAGGCCTAGCTGTTAATAAATGTAATGCAATATAGTTAAACACAAATCTTTCTTACAGTGTTGTTTACAATCTGATTAAAAAAATCAAAATTAAACAACCCAGATGCTGCTATAGCTCATAGTTGTAATGTATGCATTGAAAACTCTGTAATTCACAGAGCTAACTTATATGGCATTAGAAAGTAATGCACCTTTTTATCTCAATAATTGTCAGGGTTTTTTTTGTTTAGGTTTGGTTGTTTGTTTTTGGTTTTTTAAGATGTGGGAAAAATATTTATAGAGTCAAGTACAGATTTAGGAATTTTTTAAAAGAAAATAAAGATGCAAGAGACACCTCCTTAATGTGTATTTTAGACTCTTCTAGACTGGTCTTAGCCATCATGTTCTTCCCTTTCAGTAAGGCTTATTACTTTAGAATTTATTAATGTGCCTGCTCAGCTTCCAGACTCAAAATAGTTTGAATGTAGCCACTCTGGAGTGCATTTATATGAGCTACTGTTCATCTGAATCTACCTTAGTGGATGTATTTACTGACCAGCTGCCCAGTAAGTAATTACACTTAACTGACATGGTTTTTCCTCCTACTTCTCACTCGTGTAATGGTAGTGTTGCCTGAAACAATGTCAGATGAAAATTATAATTTCTGGAGAGAACACCTAAACTGTTCCACTGTGGGTTTTGCCAGGAGTGCCTAGCACAGAAGCTAGAAAAACAAGATGTGCATCACACTGCATTACAACACATGAAAACGGATGTTGCCATATTTCATCTGCAAAATGCTGGGGAAAGAATGAGGGTTTTCACTGTGACATGTCTGGGCAGTGAACCTTATGTACCAGAGATTGTGCTGACTTAATAGGATAAGGGCATATGTTGCAGAGACAGCCACTGTGGTGCACAAGGTCCAGTGGATTCTGCAGACATGCCCTGAATTTGATCTGCACATGTACAATATGTTTGATGCATTCACAATACAGGAGAAAATTTGTAACAACTGTATATATGAAAGTCCCAGAAAAATTAACTGCACTGAACAGTGGTAACACAGGCTGTAAGTCCTCTTCTGGTAAATCCATTTCTGTTAGTCTCTTGTCAGTGAGACTCTCTGTTTAGACAAATGTGACTGCTGGCATTAAAACTATATAAATTCTTTAAGAGGTTGGATAAGTGCTTTTATTTCACTGTCTAAAAAAAAAAATAAAAAGGTATAGTGGAGATGCTGGGAATATGTGCCTTAACTACATGCTAAAAAAAGGCCTGTCTGAAAAAATGAGCACATCTTGCTAGCCTATCCATTTTGTTCTGTCTCCTGGGAACATTTTTTGTTTGTGTGTGGCTTCCTTGTGGGAAACAGCACAAGAATTTCCCATGCTCTGCAGGTACAGAGGCTGTCATGATGGACTTGTCTTCTATCAATTGACAAAGTTGGTATACTCTTCAGCCTTCAGGTGTTGTAGCAAAGGACTGAGAAAAGTGTCCCAAAAGAATCAATATTAATACGCCAATGGTCTGACCATATCATATAGAACCTTTCAACTGAAAGCCTTAAAACAGAAACAGGCAGTGTCATACTGAATCTCAACATGAGGCACAGGAAAATTAAGAACTCAAGGTCAAAATAAAATTGGAAAATAAGTTTCTTTTAGGGTCAAAATAAAATTCAACCACATACCATGCTATATTGATTTCCTTCTGTCTCTGTATGGCAATCTTTCACTACTTTTGATGCATACAATATTATAACATATAGAATATTGGAATTATATATATCTAAAATATATACAGTATCATTATTCTGATAATGTTGCAGTACTTGTATAATGGAATCAACTCTTATTGGCATGAAAGTGACATCACAAGCTGTCTGTCTGTGATGTGTCCCATAGATGTGGCATGCTTTAGTTGAAAACTCCAAATCTGAAATGCCTTTCCCTTCAGTCAGGCATAGTGTTGGAATCAGAAACTGCCATGAGGTCTTCTCCCATTTTGAAGCAATTCAAATCTGTTATGTTCTCAAGGTACTTGGTGGTTTAAAAGTGCAATAAATAAAGAATACAATTAATTGAGATTACACTAGTTGATCTGAATTACATATAGACTACTTATTAGCTAGAATATATCTTCTAGTAATTAAATAATGAGTCCAATTGCAATCATTGTCTGTGCATATATAGTTTTCAGAGAATGTCATGAATCCACTTCATGTCAGTGCATGCTGTATATTGATTGGATCTGTCAACTTCAATCTAGTATCCTCAGTATAACTCACATCAGAATCTGGCACTATATTTTGATCTCTCAGACAGCTAAATGATATCTAAAATTACTTATAAGCAAACATCTTTCTATTGACTATGCATTGGAGAAAACTTATGTGTATATTTTAATTCAAAGATGCTAGACCATGTCAAGTGCATGATGTGTTCTTCAGTTATATTAGTTTTTGGCAGGCGCTTGGAAATAACAAACCAGAAATTATGGCTATGCCACTCTCACAAAGTCTGCAGAATGCCCACATTTATAATGCAGTATGCTCTTCTGATCACTTCCTAACTCAGACAGCTCTAGTGTTACTAGGAAAGATACAGAGAAAGGGGACAAGGTGACAGAAGATGCTTTATCCATGAAGTAAGTCCCTCCAGTAGGGGTAAGAGAAGTCCATGGAATAAAGGTCTGTAAGAGTACTATGGTGAAACAATGAAACCAGAAAAACATGAAACCAGAAACGATTGTTTGTTATTCCTTATAATAAGAGAACTCAGGATGCTACATGAAATTATTAAGCTTTATATTCAAAACAAAAAATAGGAGCTTTTTTTTTTTTTTTTTTTCCACAGGGCATAGTTACACTGTGGAAATCACTGCCACATGACGTTACAAATTACAGGTTATGTGACCTGAAAGAGTGATTAGATAAAATTCATGGACAAAAAATCTTTCAAGGCTACAGCACACAAAGATCAAAAATCTGGATATACATCACAAACCTGTTGGCATACCAGGGGAATATCTATTAAGTAAGTGCCTTGTTCTTAAGCATTCTTCTAGGAATTTGTTAACAGCCACAGTGGCAGGCAGGATACTAGGGCTAGACTAATCTTTCACCTCTTCAGCCTAACTTATACTTTAGCTATTATTCCTGGTTGAAAGATTTTTCTTTCAAATTAAATTAATCACATTTCAGTTTGCTGGTTGCTCCACATTTCACATGTTGCTGAGGTTATCAGCTCTGGTGCTGGCAGGACTCACAGCAGAGCACTCCAGCAAGGTGCACAGGGGGGTTCCCCAAAACAAGGGAACCCCAGAGGGAGCTGAGAGAGCCATCAGGAAGCTGCAGCTCCTGTGACAGTGACAGACGGGACCTGGGTGGGGCCAGGAGCAATGGCAGCCAAACTGCCTCTCACATATAAAGACCTTAGGGCCTGCAAGTGACCAAATTGTGCAACAGCAGTTATTTTGTGTCAAAGTTTTGATGGCAGTTTGCAAGGCTTTCTTGTCGCAGCATGTGCAGGAAGGCTACTGAAGCTCTGCCAGATGAACCAGGGAGCAGTGGTATCCACATGGCAGAAAGCCATGGTCTCTCTCAGCTCTGCACCCACCACGACTGAAGCAGCTGCCCAGAGCTCCAATGGGAATGTGCATCCACCCAGGCATAAGGCAGCAGGCTGTGCTCTGCTTTTATGCCAGTACTGGACAGCAGCAGCAAACATACCTCTTGAAGGTGTGCACAGGTAGAAGAACTCCTCCCCCTGCTGACAGAGCTCCAGGAGGAGGTATGTCCATCAATATCAGGGAGTGCAGAAGAGAGGTAGATTATTGTGTCTCTAGTGAGACCACATCTGGAGTATTGTGTCCAGTTCTGGTGCCCTCAGTTTGATTATGGTGTTGGAGTCCATCCAAAGGACAACAAATCTGGTGATGGGTCTAGAGCACAAGTTTACAAGGAGGGTCTGACAGAACTGGAATGGTTTAGCCTGGAGAAGAGACACGGGGGAGATCTTTCTGCTCACAACAACTATCTGAAAGGAGGTTGTAGTGAGGTGGGTGTTGGTGTTGGTCTCTTCTCCCATGTAGCAAGTGATAGGACAATGGCATCAAGTTGTGCCAAGGATATTTAGACTGGACATTAGGAAGAATTTCTACACAGAGAAGTTTTTAGAGCACTGAAACAGGCTGTAGTGGGAAGTGGTGGAGTCAGTTCCTGGAGGTATTTGAAAGAAGTGTAGCTGTGATGCTTAAAGATAAGGTTCCGTGGTGGACTTGGCTGTGCTGTGTTAATGGCTGGACTTGATGATCTTAAAGGTTTTTCCATTCTAAACATTTCTGTGATTCTTGATGCAATATTAAGTCCAAGACATTGAGCTGAGCCAGCACTATCTTATCTTGAGCCTTAATATGTTGAAGTACCATGACATCCTAAATATACAAATTGAATTTCTTGTCATTATGTAAGTAGACATTGAAGAGAATTAAAACTGTATTGTTTTGCATTAGCATTTTAACTGATAGGAGAGAGATTTTCTTATTTCCTTAATTTTATAGTGTAGAATTGGAATTTTACAAGAGTAAAATAATAAGTAAAATTAATAAGTAAAAAAAAGACTGAAATATTCCATAGTACTCTATAGATAAAACATGGATGTGTATATACACAGTAGACGTAGAGAACAGGTGTTGCAATGGTAATACTTATTGTTCTTCATCATGAGGTCTCATTTTAGAACTCTAACAATGGCTCCACTTTTCTATTTAATTTTTTTGTGTGTGTGATGTTAGCTGTTACACACAAAAATATTTGCTTCTTTTCTTCGCAACATTGCCTTTCTCTGTGTAAGATTATGCCTCCTAACCCTCAGAATGGTGAAATATTAATCCCAAGTCAGTAACATCTATTCTGTATTTAAAAATGTCACTACTTTTAAGTCCGGTACCTAGTAGTCCTGCAGGGCTAGAGGCAATAACTTGTAAAAGGAAAAATTCTCAACTTTCCAATTGGACACACAGATCTTGCTTCTAACCCTGCAGGGCTGTCAGCTATCAAACTTTGAAGTCATGACATTTAAAAAAAAAATGTATGGAGGAGTTATTTTATAGGAACAAAACACCATTTTTAGCTCACTTTAGAAAGTTTTTATTGCTCTTCTTTTTTTTTTTTTTTTTTTTTTTTTTCCCCTATGCTTTCATTGAGTAAAATACCTAGTTTTAAAGGTAGACACATATGGAAATAGTACTAGCAAATGATTTAAGGAGTCTGTTCTAAATGTTATATGATATTAAGTCATGCAAAGATTTTAGCACTTGTGGAAAAAATGGAAGAATTAAATAGAAATACAGAAACAATGGCAACTTTTCTTATGGTTGTGTTTTTATGTCTAGTGTCTTTTTATCTTTCAGGCCATCTCACAATAAAATGAATTAAAATGATTGCAGGATTAGTTGAATTAAACCATCCTTCATTTTAAATAAATGTTAGTTAATTAATTCCAGTATGTAGTGCAATACAAATTGGAAAGTCTTATAGATTCCTATAAAAGAGTTATAACAATACTAGTACAATCAAATTAATTCCTGTTGAGCTTTATAAAATTGTCTGCATTGGAAAAATATCAGTTCACTTGCATTAAAGTTACAAATATTTTATTACTTCAAAGTACTAAGGTTCACATATTTACAATTTTGAACTAACAAAAAAAAAAATCTAAAAATTAATAAATTTCAAATTGATTTAATTCCACTTCTACTAAATTAATTTCCTTCAAAGTTTCTTGGGGTTTTTTGTTGTTGTTTTAGGTTGGTGGTTTTTTTTGTGTTGGTTTTTTTTAAATCTTTGGCAGTTTGAACTCTAGAATAATTTCACTCTGGGACAAAATAATAAAATTCACATTTTTAGTTTAGGAAATGGAATTCAGAAATGCCATAATCCATTCTTCTCTAAGGCCACGGTTCAGCATGATAAATATGTCTATAAGTTCATATGACAGCAGATTTACTCATACACTCAAAGGTAGTCACTCAAATTTCTTGTCAAATCACAGCCATTTCCATCTCAGAATCACAAAATAACACTGATTTAAGGTTCAAAATAGGCCTTTAAAGTAAGCATCACTAGTCACATATTCCAGATGGTAATATTCTATGCTGCTGTACTAGATAATCAGAGCAGATCCTTCTGTCCTTCAAATCATAACAATCTTTAAAAAATGAAAAGAGTATGCATATTACATTGTAACTTAGGCTACGGAAAATCTTTCTTCTTGAATAAATTGCTCATTCAAATATTTTTTGATTACTGTATCAGTGTAATTTGTATTAATAATATAAATTATTGTTCATGAATAAACATACTACATCAAATAGAAAACTGTAAACAGATTTATGTTAATTGAATATCTTTTTGCAACAATTAGCAGAATTAGGAATCAATTCCAACTCAAATGCAAATAATAATCATAATCATAGGAACATACTTCTCTATCAAAATGTTTTGAAGGTCTCTTTGTACATGTAATGTAATTCCTTTCCCTTAGCCTCCACTCCCCTCCAATTTCTAAAAGAAAAATGACTGGCAATATATTTTGTCATTTCCATGATCTAAAACTATTTGGCTTTACATTTTTCAAATACTACAGTTCCTTAGAGAGATCACTTGAAGTCCAGATTATCTAAACAAGGTCGTGAGTACAACTTGTGCTGAATACCCAGGAAAATTTTCCCCTTTATTTACTTGTTAACAACATCAATAGGTAATTAAATATTTGCTAGCAGTTGCAAAAAAATGTTTCTTTATTAGGCAAAGTTCATGCTAACACAGTCCCACTTGATTGTCAGTCATTACTGATCAATGTCATTGGGAAAGGTATGTTTATTGGGAGAAATCCCAGTACAAGTCCTGCCAGAAGTCAGCAGATTGCTGAAGAGACAATGCTATGGTACTTTCTACCTGGGTACTGTAGTCATGGAAGCATGAGCAAAACCATGTGAAATCACAAAACTTTTCACTGCTCACATCGAACTGGCTGGACAGAGCTCCACAGAAGAACTAGAACAGTTGTACTAGTGAGTACAGTTGTACTGATGTAAGTGTTCTCAGGTCAAATATTATTGATGCAGCTACCCTTGTGCTACCCATGTTGTAAAAGTGAGAAGTGTGGCATGAAAGGAGAACTCACTGACAGGACATTGTTAGGGATACAAGGATATTGTAGCTCAAGAAGGACCATGACCAGGATACTGGAGCAGCCAGACAAAAAAATCCCCACTGCAGTATTTGAACTGGGTGTCAGGAAAAAGGGAAATTTATTCCATAATGCCTCTATGTATATTCTGGCCAAAAAATTCTTCTATATCTGTACAAGGCAGATGGCACTTTAATTAAAGGTTCTGTAAACTTTCCCAAAACATCTCTGTAATTTTTGTGTTCATCTTGTTTATGTACCTCCCCTTGCAAATGAACAGATTTTAATATTTTACCCTTATTTAATAACGATGCGTGGGAGATTCTGCTGAAGGACAAATCCAGCACTACCTGCATGATATTAATCGAGGTTTTGGTCAAGCCTATAGTTACTGTGAACTGTGTGATGGCAAAACTGAGGGATGAGATAAGAACATGAGGATAAATGGGCTTGGACGTGAAGAATAAATATTTAGGGTTTTATGATAAATAGATTTAATTTCAATTTTTGCTTGTAATTGCATTAAAAGCATATGTTGCCGAAAGACATATTGACTCATCTACTACGTTAGAAAATATTTTTTAAAGAGCTGTGAATGCCCCTGATTTTAGTATTTTCAGCAGTTTGTGCAACACCTTAGCATACTGGATTTTTTTCTTCCCCTTAAAGCAATTTTAACTATCAGATCTGCTGGAAATAAATAAAAAAAACCATTCACACACAGAGAAAAACATGCAGCAAATTGTTCCTTCTCTGCAAGGTAAAATAATTTCCACATTGAGTTAAAGTGATATGTGCCTTTTTTTATTTTGTTATCTATAGCCAATGTATTTTTGGTACACTTCCTCCAACACAAAAACAAATATTAAAGAGGATTTCTTAAAGTTAATTAGAAAAATATCAAAAATATGCAAGTAGAAATTTACCTCAAATAATCAAAAACAGATTACAGAATCACAGAATGTGAGGGGTTGGAAGGGAGCTAGAAGATCATCTAGTCCAACCCCCCTGCCAGAGCAGGGGCA
>JAOEGS010011383.1:50335-71262 GCA_025447755.1 Corythornis vintsioides | reverse complement strand
AAAGTGATATATATCTAAATATAGATATGTAAAAGTGATATATATCTATTACTTTTTATTATTTACTATATATTTTTTTATATATCTATTATTTTTATATTATTTACTATATATATTTTTTATATATCACTTTTTATACCAAGACTTTAAGACATTAGGATCAAATAAGAACAAGTTCTCTATTACCATAGTGGGAACCCCCCTGCTAGGGTCTGTTTGTTTGTTATTAAGATAAACTAATTTTGAAATGAAGGAAGAAGGATCAAATACTGCAGAAAGCAATCAATCTCGAAGGAATCTTATACTACACTTGGAAGAACATAACACTAGCATGGTGGAGCAGAAAAATTCTAATTAAGCTCATAATTTTATCCTGTGGAAAAGCAGAGAAACAGGACTATTCTATGGTGATACACCTCCAAATATCCACTAAGGTGGCAGGGACTTGGGGACTTCCTGACCTGGAGTTTGCATTTGGATCACTGTACTTAATAGCACTTATAGACCTCTCTTCAGTGAACACGCCTAAGAGATTTTAGAATTAAGTTAGATTTTTGGCTTCCAGAATATCCAGCACATCCAGCTCCACAATTCAATTACATACTAAGTGAAAAAGTGCTTTGTTTGTTTTAAACTTCTTACCTGATAATTTGATTAAGTGAATCCTCATCTACCACTGTTCTTATGTTATCTGCCTTTGTAGTATTTCTAGCTATTCACAGTGCTCCAGAGACACTGACATTTGGTTAATTGACAACATGACCTTAATATCACATATTTTCTCTTAAGTCATAAAGGTTGATTTCATAGAGATTCCATACTGCATTTCAAAAGAGCAAATTTAACCTACCCTATGCTACATTTTAATGTATAGTGAACCCTGCTATTATATTATCTCACTCATTACTTTCCACTGATCACATTTCTGTCATATTTATTATAGAGAAACTTGCAATTCAATTCATGAATCCTATTTGTTTAGACTTCCAATTTATATAAAGAATCTTTGATACCCCTCTTGTTCTTTTACTACCTATGACATTTCATCTTCTTCATTGGGATTACATTTATTTGGGTGGTTCTTCACTTCTATTCTTTCCTATAGGGTAGGATGCATTAATTTAAATTTTCAGGTATGTATAATTATTAAATATATGTTGGTTTATATCTGACAATTTTCCATATATTTTAACCTTCTCTATAATATTTGTATTTGGAGCATAAGTAGCCTAACCTATTCTGATTTAGGTGAAGCCCCTGTCTTTTGGATGGTTTCAGTCAAAATATTTTTCCAGTTCCTAAATCCTTCTACAGCAATATTAATGGATAATTCTCTACATTTGGTTACATCTTCAGCCTACATTTGGTTAACGCTTTACTTTTGGGTATTGTCTTTTACTAGTTTTTATGTCCAATTTTCACACAAATCATACTCATTACAGTGATTGTTTCCTTATGAAGATGATGTCTAAATGCTTTGAATGCTATTGCACATTTTCCTTTAGTACAGAAGTCAGTCATACAATCCTTATTGGAAACTCAAACCAACTGTCTATGTCACTGATGCAGATAATCTGATAATGTAATTTTACATCTTAACTGTTCTAATCAGTATGGAGTATACAGAGAGCAAGAATATTCAGGCTTTCCTCAGTCTAAGGATCTTCCATGGAAGCCCTTCTATGGAATGGTATCTTTAACCCCATATGCTGCAAGATTTTCTTCTTAATGACCTTGAGACAGCTACATTGGAATGCAGTCTGTTCATTCATGTTCTTTAAAGATTTACTTACCTACTTAGCTGAATTTTTTTTGCTCCCTGTTTCTGATCTCTGAATTTCCTGGCACAATTACTATAATATTTATTCCTCTTATTTAGAAATATGCACATGTATGCAAGCACAAACACACAAACATAATAATGTTTGAAAACATATTTTTGTACAACAGTGAAAAACTTGGCACTGTTGTAATCTCAGACTTGATTCATTGTAAGCTGGTATTTTCAACACTGACAAATGCCATAGAAGAGAATTGTAAAATTATACCATTGTTTATCTGATGATCATTCAAGGGTAGGGGAAATTATGATGGTGTGGCCCTCAAATAAAGACTAGAACAGTCAGGACGAGGAGATGCTCCATTAATTTCTCTTAATTCAAAAGCATGTGATCAAAAATATGCAGAATCATTTTTCTTTAGTAAATTTTTCACTTGGATTTCAAAATATACAGTTTATTTTAAATTGTGTGCATTATGTCAATTGTTATTTACCATAAAACTTGTTACAGATAATGCTTCTCTCTTCTCATCAGTGAAAGCAGCAAATACATTTTGAAGGTTCTTGGGTGCTCTCCATCACCTTCAAAGCATTTTCAGAACAACAGTTCAGAAGCGAAAGAAATACAATATTGTCTTCAAATAACTTCAGTAGAAAGTAGAACTCTGTCAACTCTCCAGCAGCACAGAAAATGGTTTATGACAAAAAAAAGAAAATAATATATTTTTTTATATTTCCTTGGTGATTTCAACAATTTTGGAAGATCATCTTGAAATGGAGAGACAAATGATTCTGTGTTTTTCTTTTACTGATATGGATTAAAAATTAACTATCTTGCTTTTTTGCTCTTTGCTTGTAAGATTCTAGTTTTTTTATGATCAATAACTCTACTTCTTTCATTCATATTGAGATGCTCAAAAGATCCAGTGGTCTGTTGTTGGATGTTTCATTGTTACAGTCCAGAATGTGATATGGGCTGAAGTACTGAAGCAATGTGGGCTTTCCATTTATGGTGAGTTTATTAATCAAAGGACAAATTTGATTCCATGGAATTTTGGCTGGTTAGGTCCCACAATACAAGGATATAGCTAAGTTGCAGTGATGTTGGCTTCCCATGTAAATCAACTACTTGCAGCAGAAAAAAGGGTTACTAGACAAAGTGTGATTGGTTTGGAGGAAGAAATATTAGTGCATATTAGAAATAAATTAAGTTTCTTAAGGATTCCTCATTACAACAAGGTATTTAGGTATTCATCTCCTTTTTGTTGGTATTCTTTGTTGCAATTTAATAATTTTCACCAATGGGCTTCCCTTAGCCATATGTCAAAGAAAATGTTTACCTTTGAAAAAATGTGCTTGGTTGTATGTTTGTTTGTTTTGTTTTGTTTTTCTTTATTTTTTCTTTTAATTTTAAAGTAAAAGCGTCTATTTAAAATTTAATTGGAACCATATTTGTTTATTATCCAAAAGTCCACTATGTTGTGAAAAGATGACAACAATTGCTTCCACTCATACATTAAGTGAATCCTACTGCCACTTGCAACTGCACATCAATAATTACAAGACTAACAAGGAAGATGAATATGAATTATAGTGTTAAAAGAAAAGCAGCAAACCTTTTGACCATGGTGGAGCTGACAATTCAACTATAGCTAATATCACTGAATCGTACAGAAGTGTGATGGACAAGACTGAGATGGTATATATGGCCATTTACCTTAATCTCTTGTTTTTGAAACTCACAATTTGTATTTAAGAATCCACCAGTCCACCAGATAGTATGTATGACTGAAAGAAAGAGGTGAAGAACCAGGTCTTATGAAATATCAGATCATAAATGATACTCAGGAGTGTCAGATGCGAAAACATGGGTGTCTTCAGAATTCATGAAAGTTGTTTTCCTTTCAAATACTAACATTAGACTCACTGAATAAGATGGATAGAAGCATCTCTACACTCACACTCCAGTAATGTTTCAATTTTTCTTTTGCCTTTAGTGTCTTTTCCTTAATAAAGTGGCAGCTTACTGTTCTTTATGGTGCAGAGTATAAAGCACTTTCATAAAGCACTTTTTTTTTTTTTTTTTTTAATATAAAGCAGATATATTTATGGAACTTAGCGACAGCATAACATCAGTTACTACATCTTATGCAAAGCTGAGAAAGTTCTCCAAGAAATCCTGTCATTTAGTTTGTCAGGCAGAGCAAATAAGCAATATGTGCCTGGTAACCCTGGCTGCAGTGTGCTAGTCTGAATTATGGAAGGCATAGTCTTGTATGGTGATATTTTTCAGTAAATATGCCATTACTAGAAAAGGCTACAAGGTTTGCATTGACCTGACATTGTAGGGACTTGGGGCTTGTCTCCCTTTATTGACTTGTTTCAGTTGTGATAGCAGTTACATAGCAGCCTAAATGTTATATAGTTTAGCTTTTGTTTACAGCAAAAACAAGTCGTTGCTCTATGTGAGAAGTGAAGTTTCTGAGTGAAGAATAAAATGCAGTGTGGGACAGTGCAGACAGGAAAATCCCAGAGGTCCCCCACAAGAAACACAAACTGCAGTCAACATAACTGCAAATCACAATCAAAATAAATTACAGTCAAACAGTGGCCACTACATACTTGTGACCTTGTAAATCAGCTAAAACTGTCTGTGAAGATAACAGAAAACGGGTTGATTGGGAACTAAAGAAAAGGGCATGTAAGCAGACTCTGTTAAAATGCATATAAAAATAAGAACAAGTGTGCTCAACACCAAGGAGGCAGCAACCCCCACCCTGAACACTGCACTTTTTCTGCTGCTGCCCTGGGATGGCAACGTCTCACTGCAATCCATCCCCTTGTTCTGCTAGAGGAAGACAGACACCATCAGCTTTGGAACCAGAGGAGTATTGAGCAGGCAGTGCAGTATCAGAGAAGAGGGGCAGATGATAGGAAGCTTTTGTGTAACATTGTTACCTATATTTTTTAATTATTTTTTTCTGTATTAATTTGGTTTGTTGTTGATAGCAAGGTAAGTGAACTAATGATATCTGTCTCTTGATTAGACTGTTAAGATTTAAATTAGATTAACATTCCCTTTAGATCTACATATGTTTGTTCCCTTGCCTGCAACAAGATTTCAAGTGTTACTATAGATACCAAAATGGGAACTGGAGAATTTTCCAAAGGCCCCCTCCTGGCATTATTCACAGACTAAATTTCAGAGTATTACCAGTGCTTGCAGCAGAGAGGGAATATTCTAAGTAGCTGGCTGAAGGTAATGCACACTTCTGAGTCAGTCACATGGTATCACTGTGGAAAATGCAGATGAGAACAGGCTGGGCATTTTGATAGATGGGCCTTGTTACATTTTTATTTATTTGCACTTATATATACTGTGTTTCTTAATGAGAATGGGGCAGGTCAGCTACCAGAAATGCTTTGTCCTAGCAATCAAGGTGGCAAGAGAGTCTCTGGGAAGAAGGATGACCACTAATTGATCAGCAGCATTTGGGCATGCACAGCTAAAACATAAGGTGTGACAGAACGTGTGGGAGTTCAGCTCGCAGGAGATGGGTAGTAAGATCAGACTCATGAAAAAAGGGAACAGAAGGAGACATCCAGTTAAGACTGAGATTTTTAAGAAAGGATTCTTCCTAGAGACCCAGTAGGAACTACAATTTACTGTAATGGATTGTGAAATGTAATTTACCTTTTCCATTTTCTTCATTTTTATATTTTAAAAATTCCTGCATTGCTTTATATCACACATCATATTACTCTTTTACTGTACTTCCCCTGCTGATGGTACATATTTCCATTGATTAGAACACAATATTGATAAATGATTAATAACTGTTCTTCCTGAACCTATCCTATTTTCTCTAAGATCCTATGTTCTCCAAGAACAAGAAAAGTTCCTGTAATAATAAAATGTATTAGGCTATGTCCATATCAAGATAAGCTCTCATTACTGGAATGTGACCTAAGTATGTTCTATCATAATTTCATTTTAAAACTTCTCAGTGAACCAGCTGAAATCTGCCCCATTTTAGTCACTCATTGTACATCATTCCTCTTAGCCTCCTTATTTACCCTTTCCTCTGAATGAATCTAGTTTTGTAGTATTTCTTCCAGCCTAGGTGGAATCACCTGCATTGGAACTGTTTTCATACACGTAAGGAGAAATTAATGTTACTGTCCTGTAAATGACTTCTATATGTAATACATCATGTTATCTTCTGGATTTATCTGCTTCACTGTGTCTTACAAATACCAGTATCTTCCAACATGCTACTGTTTCAGTTTATATCCTCAAGGTGAACAGGCTTTGATAAGTCTGAGATGAATAGCATTTTTCATCTGTAATTTCTCAAATTCCTCTTTATCTTTAATGATGTACACACTCCTTCCAGTTTAATACCATCTACATATTGCTCTAGACTGCTTTTTAGTTCTTCTTTCAGTTTATTAATACAGACATTAATCAAATCTAACTCTTGCCAAATTTTTCTAACAATTGTCATTCCTTTATAATCCTTCTCTTAGTATGTTGATGTTTATTCTATTTTTTTGCATTCATTCAGGCAGTTTTCAGCCTGCGTGGTCATGATCTTACTGAAGGCAGTACTGAAACAAATTTTTAAACTGAAAAATCCTAAAATGCTGTGTCAAATGCTTCACTAGGATCCAAATATGTATGAACTACTTCATTCCCATTGCCCATTAATTTTTGTAATTGCATCAAAACAAGCAATGAAGTTTAATTGATTGATGAGATACAGTTCTTCTAAAGCCTCACTGCCTACTGTTTATGGCTTTTTTTATCACAGCTACTAATGATGGAATATTTATTTCCTTGCTTTACAAAGCATTCAAATAATATTTATGGCATCATAGTTGTCAGTATCAATCTCTTCTTTTCTGGAAGTCTGTACCACTTTTTTGTTTGTTTGTTTTTTCTCTATTCATCTAGTAGATTCTCCTTCACCTCTAAGATTTTAGGAATGAATATCTGTAGGCATCCTGAAGTCAGTAATTCTTTTAATCTTGAAGACAGCATGGCAATCTTGCCTGTGTTTGAAATATATAATTAACATCTTCATGAGCAGAGCTTTTAGAAGGCCTTCTTTCAACAGATAACTAGGATTCAAGTTTAGATGGTAGAATATGAACATTAATCCATGGACATTTATCCATGGTCTTGTTTACAACTCTGTCAATGCTCTCTTGAGACTAAGTATGCTGTCACTATAATTGCCACAAAGACACACATTTGATGGTTCTTCCAGCACATGAATGTGAACAACCACTGGACCAGGTTGCCAAGAAAGGCTGTGGAGTTTCCAAGCTATTCAACAGACACAGACCTGACTAACCTGCTTTAACTGGACCCCTTTGAACAGGGCTCATAGAGCAATTTGTAGAGTTTAGCCCCAAATGCAATCTGAGGGTAGATCCTGAGCTTGAGTTTTATCTGTCTCAAGAATGTGCTGTTGATCTGAACTATCTGCACTAGTGTAAATCAAACGAGAACTTAACACTGTTAGCCCCATGCCAAGCACTCTGAAAGAAAGCCAGGCCTGCTGAAGCTTTCATGAAGCTGTCTTTGAGGTTTAGAACTATATTCCTCATCCCAACAACAGTGACTACCATATTGTTGTATGTACTGCACTTCAAAATACATCTGCAATTGTTTAATTTTTGACACATCTATGAAAGGTTAAATTTTGAAAGCAACTTTGCAGTTTATTTTAGAAAAATGCTTATTGCTGATCCTTTACAAATTACTTCTAATTTGTGCCTCCATTTGTGTTTGTGCTGTGATTTTTATACATCTGTTTGTGAGTACAAACATTGAATTTAGATGTATAATTGCTAAAAATGCTTGTCTAGCAAGCCAGATACTAGATATCCAGGGAGAGATTTGCAGACTGTTTAAAACTCAGCTATGTAACCATGGATAAAAACACATATTAAACCATCCCCATTTACATCTGTAGAAAACCTGTGTTTAACATTCAGACATGCACTTGCCATCAGAGCTGCTTTTATTTGCTATAAAAAATAAAAGTCCTAAAAATTTCCTAAAATGTTAGCTATAGTAGTTGAAAAATAAAATTAGTTTTGGTTGCACTCATTACAGGCCAAATTTTATTTGAAACAAAATTGCATGTCCATTGCAATTACATCAGGATTCATTTGAGCCATGTGAATATCACTGCAATTAGTTTTGAAAGCTGTAAAGGTGTTGCAATGAAACAGAAGTTTCCCTGTAGCATCCCTAGAAAAGTAGGACTGCAAAACTATAGGTAAATATTCTCCCCAGAGCAATAATCAATGGACTAAAATCCTTCAAGTATGGTCCTGTCCTGAAAAGTCACTGTGAAATAATGTAGTGTATGCACTGAATATAAATACTTATTACTGAATCCTCTAGAACTGTATTTTTTTTCATATGCCTTTTACTTAATAACAACATAAATATTTCTGATACTATAATTTTGTATGTGGAAACTTTAAGATTAAATAGAATTAAAAAGGAAAACAAAATATCCACGTTCTGAGAAACCAAGTTGGACATTTACTGGACCCTCTTTTAAGTTATAAAAAGTCACCAACTCATGGACTGAGCAAAACTGACATGAATTGATAGCAATTCATGAAACTCTGACATTATTCTACAGAATCCTATTAATTCTTTTTCAGTTCTTTCTCACTGCTGTGAATTTTACTGCAGATATAACTAACAGAAGTGCTTCTTAATATATGAATTTTCAGTATCAGTAAAAAGCTCCTTCAAAAGCACAATGAGGCTTATAACAAAGCATCAGAATTAGGCACAAAGATGGATCAGGGTATTTAACCGAATCTGTTTCCAGGTGGACTTTATATTACTCAGCAATTCCCATTCTTAATTCATAATAAAACAAAAAAATCACTAAATCTGGGCAAAACTATCAGTGCTAAGATTTTTATTGGACTTCTACAGTGAAAATCTCTGAAAAATCTAGCTACATTTCAAAGGTAGTACTTCACATTATAGGTAATATTTCAAAGAAGTGTCTGTAAGTACAAAATACATTAAGAAAGCAAATTACTAAATGAATGTGCAAATAGCAAGCTTCAGCTTAAAAGCAACTGATCTTTTTTTTCAAATATGCCAAAAACTGAGTTCAGGACTGTAGAACACAACACTTAAAAAGCATTTCCAACACTCAATCTCTGCTCTGCAGCTTTCAAGTGTCTGAGATGTGCATTCTTTCAGTGATTTCAGCGTTCAGTATTCTCCACAGGAAAAATTAGAAACCTTAAGGTCACAGCAGTTAACAAGAAAGTATTGAGACAAATTCTGTACATTAAATTTCAGCTTAGAAAGACAAAGTGATGAAGACTTCAGTGTACCAACCAGCCCAAACCTACTTGCCTGAAGTACACAAGTCGTTGGATCAGTGCCTGTACTTGGTGGTGATGAGTTTTTGGCATAGTGGATGAGGGAAAGGCTGTGTTTTTTGGTTACCTAGACTCTAGTAAAGCTTTGACACTGCTTCTCACAGCATTATCCTGGAGAAACTGCCTGCTCATGTCTTGGATGGGCATAGGCTTTGCTGGATAACAAAAGGATGGCCAGGACAAGAGAGTGATGCTGAATGGAGTTAAATTCTAGGTCCCTTCCAACCCCTAATATCTATGAATCTATGAATCTATGAAATTCAGTTGCTAGCTGGCATGGGAGGTGCTACCCATGGTCCAGTACTGGAGCCAGTTTTCTTTAGTATTGTTGCCAATGATCTGGATGAGGGATTGACTGCTTCCTCAGTACATCTGCAGATTAAACCAAGTTGGACAAGAGTGTTGGTTTGGTTCGGGCTAGGAAGGCTTTATAGAGGGATCTGGACAGGCTGGATCAATATCCTGAGACCAATGGTATGAGGTTCAACAAGGCCAAGTGCTGGCTCCTGCACTCACAACAACCCACTGCAATGCTACAGGCGTGGGGAAGAGTGGCTGGAAAGCTGCCCTGTGTGACCTGGAGGTGTTGGTTGACACCTGGCTGAATATGAGCCAGCTTTGTACTCAGGTGGCCAAGAAGGTCAGTGGCACCCTGGCCTGTATCAGGAACAGTTCCATTTTGTGACACATGTATGAAAGTGTGACCATCAGGGCTAGAGAAGTAATTGTTCCATTGTACTTCACACTGGTAAGGTTGTATCTTGAGTATTTTCAGTTTTGAGCACCACAGTACAATAAAGACCTAAGGTGCTGGAGTAGATCCAGAGGGCATACAGGTGCTGAAGGGTCTTGAGAATAAGTCTTATGAAGAATGACAGAGGGACCTGGGTTTGTTTAGTCTGAAGAAAAGAAGGCTGAAGGGAAACCTTATTGCTCTCTAGAAAAGAACCTCCTCTGAAAGGAGGTTGTAGAGAGATGGGTGTTGGTCTTTTCTCACAAGTTACAACTGATAGGAAAATGACATCAAATCATTGTCATAGAAATAGCATCAAGTTGAACCAGAGGTTTAGGACATTTTCTTAAGGTCCAAACATTAAGAAAAACTGTACTGAAAGGGTTATCAAAGACTGAAACAGGCTTCCCAGGGAAGTGCTTGAATCATCATTCCTGGATGTATTTAAGAACTGTATAGATATGGTGCTTGATGATATCATGTAGTGGTGGTCATGGCAGAGTTAGATAATGGTTTGATTTGGTGATCTTAAAGATCTTTTCCAACCATAGCAATTCTGTGATTCTATGATACTCTGCACTAAAAGCGATTTAGTCAAATCCTGAGCAGGATAACTCAACTTAAATAAGCCTTACTATTTGACAGTTTCCTTGGCTACAGGAAAAAAAAACTGAGCAGAGCAATACCATCAGAACAGCTTCTGCTTTGTCAGACCCTTTGGTTTCAACAGAGGCCACTGCTGTTAAAAATATTTGTAAATACATGCCCACTCCCCACCCTTCAATCCCTTTTTTTTCCTTGACCTCTGTCCTGAGCTTCACTTAATTTTATCCCAAACTGACTTCAGCATATATGAAGGATATAACATTTCTGGTATATGCCTCTAATAGGAAGGCAAACCCAATTAGACTGCTTGACTCCAAAGAAATAAACAGGGCATTTAAAATGTGTTTATGTTGGTTACTAGGATTGCAAACTGTTCTGTATTACTTTATTTAAAGGTTGTTTCAATTGCCCTTAAAGATGCTCATGGATGTGACAAATTCAACAATTAACCACAGAATGAGATCAAAAAATAAAAGTTTTGTATTCATTTGCTACATAGCTGCATACAACAGACTTTTGTAAGCAAGCAGGGGGATTCAGGGCATAAGAGTCCAGAAGGAGGGTTGAGGGATAGGGAAGAAAGTGATTTGGAATAGCACAGGGCAGGGGGCAGATCCCTTAAGCTTTTCCCTTGCCAGTTTCAACTCTTGAATCTCATTTGTGTATTTTAGTTGAGGAAACACTGTTGCACCAGGAGAACTGCAGGGATCAATTAATACTACTATTTTAATTCAGGCAATAGGGTCTAAAACTAGGGACTGATTCTTCCCAATGGCTCATGTGTAAATTACAGGGGAAAATTAAAAAAACCAAACTGATTTCACGCAGGTCAAACCGATTGAAATGACTAAACTGGAGCTTTAAAATTTGGAAGGAAAAATTTAAGTCTTTCTATTCCCACAAGACTCCCGCTCCTCATTTCTGCTTTCTGTGAGAACAGTGGTTTAGTCTTCATACCCCATCAGCTTATTTCCTCTTAAACCTTTAGGGAAGGGATTGTGGCCTTGCTTTCTTTTCTTAATTGATTTTCCTTTTTTATTTTCCTTTTTTTTTCTTTTTTTTTCTTTTTTTTTTTCCTCTTTTCTTTACTTTACTACTCTTCTCTTACTTAGTGATAATTTTCCTACCCCTCACAACACAGGAAAGAGAAATTTGCACTAACTATTCAAATTATTATGATTTTTGAATAAAAGTGGATCTGAGACACAGTCTCATTAGTCCATATCTGCAATAGGAGTCCTTGTTTCACTCTTCAAGACTGGATCCCTCTGCTTTGCATTTATCACATTTCTGGTCCATTTTTTCTTCTCTTACCCTATTTGTGCCCTTCCTTTTCTGTTTCTCCATCCCCCCCCCTCTGTTTTCTTATCTTTACTTTGTTGTAATCT
The DNA here is from genome assembly GCA_025447755.1 of Corythornis vintsioides. Classification (NCBI taxonomy): domain Eukaryota; kingdom Metazoa; phylum Chordata; class Aves; order Coraciiformes; family Alcedinidae; genus Corythornis; species Corythornis vintsioides. The sequence goes on along the minus strand of JAOEGS010011383.1, from coordinate 59,321 downwards.
GCTTCATTTATGACAGAGAGCCCACTAGAAAACCACACCTCTCAGTGGGTAAGATTTACCTATATGCCTCAGGAAGCAAGAAAGCCTGAATGTTTGCAACAAAAGATGTGTAAAATAGAAGTAAGAGGAGAGGAGAAAGAGGGAAGAAAATTGTGTGGAGCTGCAATTACTGTAAGTCTTTCTACTGATGCAGTTGGATGATATATGTCTGAATCAGAGAGCCTTCAGTCACAGGTGTGTAAAACCACCTACGCAGAGTAACTCCAATTTTTTATGTCCTTTACAAATGCTCTCAAGCTGTACTATGGTTTGAACAACACTTACGTTTACCTTTTGAAAAATGGTGTGAAGAAGTATTGCTACCACATTTGCATTTTTATAGTATGGCTTGCTCAGAAAGTGTTAGAGGAGATTGCCTGGCTTAAAGCCTGGTTCAATGATTCCTGGAGGATATTTTTCCCTGCAGTATCCAACTACCATACAGAGTGCCAAGTAGCATAAAAGAGATTTCAGAAGCAATTCCATGATTACAGTTACTATGCATAAAAGGCATAGAAGAACTATTGTAAATTATCTATATGGTTCTTGCATAATAAATTACTTTGCTCTGATCACAGGTGACAGGCTTCCATTACTGATCATTTTGTTTAAATGCACAGCAATGTTTTTAAACAAATGACTCCTAGCAGCACAAGTCCTGTGATTCTAACACAATCTCATTCCAGCACTGCCATTAAATGCCTCCTGAATGACCTTGAGCAAATAATTCTACACCATACCACCCTGGTTGCCTCCCCTTCTATGATCTTCTGTAGTAGTGACAATCTCTCTTTAGAGAGATGATTTTATCACTTTTTAAATTCATAATGCAATGCAGCCTGTACTCTTCTTTAGGAAATTCTGTAAGAAATATTTATTTGTAATTATAATTAATCATACTAATAGGATGAGTTTTGGAACACATGCCTGGCAAGCAAGCGTCGATTATTTGAAAGATTTGGACCTGAAGATGAGTGGCAAGAGCAGTGGCTGAGGACCATACAAGTAATACCACCTGTGAAGCCTTTGATTGAAATGACTCAACACAGGGAGGATAGAGTGGATAAGAACCTAGTTCTCCATAGCAACCTTCAATTCCCTTAGATATGAAGCTATTCTTTCCTCTGCTGAAATCATGTGATGTTTTCTGTGATCACTTCCTTGTCCTTTGAAAATATTTCTGTCCTCCACCACTACCCAGCTCCTGGGCAGCATTTCTCCTCTTGTCAATCAGCAGAACTCTGCACTATATTCTCCTCAGAGCCCCTTGCAATTTTTTTTTTCATTGCTCTTTGTCACCTTCTGAATGGTTTTGTTAATTGAATTTCTAGCTCTGTAACCTCATGAAGCAAGTGAGGATATTTCAGCTCTTTCCCAGGAAAGACCTGGTAGATGTAAACTCTCCAATTCCTGGAAGAAATGATGTTCTGAACATCCTGACTGATTTGCAGAGGACATATACACTATGCACTGAGTGAAGTAGGTGCCTTACAGTAAAAAAGCAGTACAAGATTATGTCATTTAGAAGAGCACCAAAGCACATATGTGCAAAATGACTGAAATAAGATTACACAGTCAACTTCAGTTGTGGCATTTTCCAAATTTCTAGAAAAGTGGACAAATTAAGAATACTGTTCTTCTACTCTAGGATGTTTTCATTTCATGGATCTTTTTAAGTTTAAAAAATAAACAAGACTCCTTCTCAACCTCCCAGTTTGAAGTCTCATTATATTTTACTGACAACCTCCTAAAACTTTAGAATTGTGGCATTTGTTCGTGTTCTTAGCCGAGTGTATTCCAGTAGTCAGAGCCTTTTCACTTTACATTGCCTTATTTTCACTGCACTTGTTTTTCACCTCTCTCCCCACTTCAGTCTCCATTCCTTAAACACTCCCTCCTCCTGTACTGCTTCATCTGCCCACTTGGTTTCTCTTGCCAGCATCTCTCTCTCTCCTACTCATCATGCCAGTATTCCCTTTTCACAACTCTCCCAAGTCTCCCTCTTCACTCTGAGGCTTTGCAGCTAGGCTGCTTTTTTCCCTTGGTCATGAAGACAATAGGAGTTTTCCTCTTTTGATTTTCTATTGCCAAGTTCCACACCAACGTTTTGGTGCTATCAGACATCTTTTCAAAAAACACCTGAAATGCCCAGGTCAGAGAAGTCTTAAAGAAGTTAGCAATCCATCAGTATCAAATCTACATAATGTATAGAATCTGAGATTTTTGAGTTCTTATCTTTCCTGTATATCAGATATTTTTTTCATAGAGGTGTCTACACACCTATATTTGGCAGTGATGCCACTGCATATCATGTACCATAGTGTGCAAGATCTAAATCTTTTCAAAGAGGCATCTTTAGGTACCAGGAAAAATACTGTAAATTCCACACTAAGTGACTGCTAATTTAGTCCCTTCCAGGTACTGCTGTTTCTCAACATACAAATCCCCATCTCTGAAGGACCAGCTTCTCTCCTTACTGGAAGGAAAAATAATCTGAGCTAGTCCCAATCACAGGCTCACATCCTGGCCTGTCTGCAGCCTTGTTCTCCAGGAGGTGCTGGATGCCTGGGACTGGGGCTGCCCTGCTGTCCCTGGCTGCCCTGCTCCCGGCTGTGGAAAGGGCCCTGGCTGCCAGACCCTGCCCTGATGGACTCCACAGGGAGTCCCTCTGCTCCTGGCCCCTGACCCCAGGGAGCCACCAGCCCCCCCTGCACCCTGACACCAAGTGTAGAAGTACTGCCTGGACCCTTCCCCTTGTTGATAAAAGTTTGAAACTTCGGGGAGCAGCGACACCAATATTGTTTTGTTCTGTTTGGAACAAATCAGAGTCTGTAAGAGATGTTTTCTTTGCAGCCTTAAAGTTCTTAGAAAGGTAAGAAAGCAAGAGAAAAAGATACAGTCTTCTGCCTGCATTTCATGTGCTGAGGAATGGTATGGATGATGCAGAAATAATGACTTTACTAGGATTCAGTGATAAAAGGGAAATATTAGAAACTCCTAAATGCAAAGAGTCATTGGAAAGCTTCTGACAGACAATTACCATGATGTCCTTGAACATGATGCTTATTTTCCTGTTCTTGACATAAATAGAACATAATAAATAATAAGGAGAAGGTCAATGCAATGCATCATTTATGTTGTTTTTAATATCTGGATTTCAAGGAAAAAAAATAGAAAGCAGTTTTAAAGCACTCTGAATATATGTGTATTTTATGGATCTCAATCACATGTTTAAAATACACCCATGTATAACATAAACACATTTTTTCCTCATTTCAGCCTATATAAAGGTAATTTTTTAATGTGTGCATTCTCTGGTATTTATAAATCTAATTTAACTGGTTTGCCTTCTAGATAAACAGCAGCATCTTCTAAATAGTAACACAGAATATCTATTCTTTTCAGGACAGGGAGAATAATCATGCTGCCAGGGACCCCTCAGGAGGGAAGCTAGATATGGGCTGTTGAATGGACAGTAAATTATATCCTGCAAAGTCCTGATGGCAGAAAAAAAAGTATTAGTTATTAAGACTTCATGCTTAATACAGGAAATAAAAAACAATCTAAGGTGACTGTAGTCTAAATCATTGCAGAGTGTGTCCCTACTTGTAGCAAGGAAGATGGACTTTGTGTTTTCCTATCTGCAGTAGTTCATACAGTTATAATGGCAGAGAGATAGGGAAAAGAGAAACAGAGAGAGAACTGATATTTTATTCAGCTTCCTGGTTCTCTTGTCTCAGTGCTGACTGGTGTAAGTAACCAGCATGAAGCTATGATGTGCATTTATAAATGCAGAGGATCTTGAATCAGGGGTGAGCATTCCTCAGAGAAGGACCAAGTTAGAACTGCAACTGGTTCCAACTATTTTCTAACAAGCTTTTAGAATATGAGAATGTCTCCTTTGTAACTATGAAATAGCAGTACATGACAGTCACTGCCTTAGCCCCACATACAAATACAACCTGACTACCAGCATGGTCCAGCTGCTTAGAAGTAAGCCTGGTAGAGTGGCTCACATTTACACCCACTACCACAGACAGGTTATTTTTCATTTACCCAGCACCACAGGCAAGCAAGTTATTTGCTCCTGCCCCTCAGCACAGCCTATATTTGTTATGATTGGCCCTTGGTACACTGCTTTCAAGTCCCTGATTGCAGTGAAAGATGCCCATAATAAAGATTGACAAGAACAGAAATTTTACTTCCCCTTCAGAGAAATTAGGAGTGGAGAACAGAGTTTTACACCTCACCAGGATTGATTATTACTGACTTTTCTGAGCTAATGATGAAGAATTAAATCTGTAGTAACTCAGATATCTTTCACCTGACAGCCAAGAACCTTTAGGACAATATATACAAACATACCACATAGTAGTGAGCTGAAGAAGTACACTGTAAGGGCCTGATGTCAGCACACTGTAATTTATAACTCTCCTGATTCTAGAAAAAAAACCAGCTTAGGGACTTTTTCCTTCTCCCACTCCTATTCTCCACCTCCCACTCCTGTCATGAGAAAAATCTCAGACAGATGATGGAACAGTTGATTTTTTTTCTGTGACCCACTCAATAAGAAATTAAAGAAGCACCACTGGTAAATCATCACAGTGCATAAGCATCATTAGAATCCTGAGTGCCTTTAGCACACAAGAGAGACACTATAAATGAACCTGTACAATTCTCCTTGTTGTGTTGTAGATGGTACACAAAATTCTGCACTAAAGATTTATTTCCTTGGATTTTGTGGGAAGAAAATACAGGAGAAACCAGCAAGTGAATTTCACTTTCAGGAGAAATGCTGACATGTTGGAAGAAAAATGTATCCTATAAAGGAGACAAAGTTAAGCCATTTTGTTTTCTGTACTTTTCTCACACAAACTGCAAGAGAAAAAGATAGCAAAAATCTCTCCTGTAGTCAACTATACAAGAATACTAAATAATTCACTAGATTCCTCCTGAATACCATGGCAAAAGTAGCAATATCTTTGCCTTTTCTGAGTGCAATCATTACAAACAAACAAATCCCAAACAAACCACAAAATCTATATATAGTTGAGGGTTTTTTTTTCTAAACAATGATGTAAATGAGGAACAATAATAAGAATTATCTTAGGAACTCTCAAATATGTAGTTTATTACTTTGTCTATGTTAAAAAGTATCTGTAACACTAGTGTTTTGATTAATAAAAAATGCTCACTGATTGGGAAAAACCTAAAAAAGATAAAATGTCATAGTTAGTCCACAGACTTTAGAATTATTAACCATTCTGCTGCATTTTTTTTTAAAGTGCAGTTAACACGTCATGAAGAAAACAAAATCTATTTAACATAACTATCTTCTTTTTATCCCCCCCCCCCTATATTCTAAGGGTTTAATAGGACTTCAGTTCAAGAGAAATAGTCCTAGAAAGTGATACAACACAATGACATCATTTTCATCAGGAGCTGCTGGTGGTGAGTGCTGAAGAAATGACTCAACGATTATTTAATGAAGTCTGAATAAATCTCTGTTTTTCCTCTTAAGACAGATACTCTTCAAGGTAGAGATGATCCTAATTTTGGAATGCAGGATGTATTTATACAGGTCCTACCAGGAAGTCTTCTCAATCCCTTCAGTTCCACCTAGAGGCACAAGTGCACACTAGCAGCAGGAATGCCAAAAATGCACTTGAGGACTAGGAAGGGACAAGACAGATGTCATTACTTTTTGGGTGACAGGGAAGAAAAAACATGAAGTGTGGAACTACAATACTATGATTTTATGGAACTGTGTGTTGGTGGCTGATTCTCAGATCCACCTGAAGCTTTTTCTGTGTTAAATAAATTTATGTCTGTTCCCAGGCAGATCCTCTTGTGCCTGAAACATCAGAGATGAGCTGAAGCATTCCCTGCATTTGCACCACTCTTACTATCTGGTCACTTACATGAAGTCTGTAGGAAGTGAGCATTCAGGATCTATTTCAGGATGGGGACACATCCAGAAACATACATACTTAAAGAAAGAGAAACACAGTGTGATCATGGGTTCCATTTCCTGAGGCCAATTTGGTGTAACTGAGATGTGAGTTGGTCACAGGAAGCAAAGATGAGTATCTGAAAAGGTCTGCTAGAATAGACCTTCAGACTGATTTGTTTGATAGTTTCCTTTTTTTCCTATATCTATAGAGAAGTCTGGATTTTGTGATTAAGCTACTGGAAAGGAAAATGTTATAATGATGAAACATTTCTCTGAATAATTCTTTAAGCCTATGAGAAACACTAATCTTGCTTTATGACTCCTGCTTTTTTAATATTAATATCCACTCATACCATGACATTGTAATACTCTTTGGAATGTTATCTTAATGGTATACAATAATGTGAAGTGATGCCAAATAGCAATGAATACTCAAAATACACAGTGCTGAAGTTGCCACATACATGATTCAGACATATTCAGCACAAAAGTTATAGGTCACATTCTCATCTGATATGTTCTGGTGACATATTTCAAGATATCCTTAATTACAGTAGATGAGAATCTTCCTGAATGTGTATTAAAACTCACTGCGCTGATCATTATTATTGAAGACTAGTCAATAAATGGGAAAAAATGAGTAATTTTTGCATGAAAAAGCATGGGTTGGTAATATTTTTGTTGTTTCGTATTTCTTTTATTTGGTTTTCGTCTTCCATAGAGCTATTTCCAGTGGAAAGCAGAAGGACAAGAGGCAATTCAACACTTTTAAGACTTGATTCTGCACGTTTTAGTGATTGTAACCTCAGCAGAAGTAGAACAGCTATTTCAGAAGCTTATAATGTAAGTTTTCTCCCAGAGAAAACCTTTGACTCAAATCTATTTGCTTTGTTGAATATTCTTTTGGATTGGGTAACAATCTTTCATATTTTCAATTTTAACAAGAGACACTTTAAGAAAATAATAGGAGTCTTCTCTCTGTGTAGTCTGATTTTACTGAGTCAATTTATGATCACTAAATCCAAGGTTATTTCATGAAAGTAGCTTTTTTGCAATCACTGTGTTTGTTGCTTACCAAAACCAACTTTTGAAATGACATCTAGCATTTAGTTCATGAATATAAAAATTTATATCAGCTCTGTTATGTTGAAATAATGAGGTCCTACCATTTGCACAGTACAGTTTGAAGACATATTTATCTCCCTACTAACTTTAAAATAGCCTCATCGAAGGTCAAATCTGACATTTGTATTTAAGAAGGCTATCTAATTCTATTTTATTAGAAGCTACTTTACCATCTTTTCCCAAATCAATTTTGACTCAAATAGATTACCACTTACTTCTTTGTCCTCCTCCACATCATTAATGTGCAATATTACATCTATGTGCCCTACTTTTGTCACTCATACTCAAGAATGATGAATTCAGATTGAAAGTGGTGCATAAAAAGAGTTACTAGATTATCTATGCCTTGACTATCCATTCTGAAAGACAAGTCTAGGAGACTTAAAATTGTTAAATCCAGTAAAACAAAGACTGAGAAATATTTGAGAACAGCAGTTATATTCACCAGGAAAATAATGAGGGAAAAAAGCATTTTAACCTGGACGACATTGGCACAAGGTCAAGTCACAGTCTAACAAGTTTTGTGATAGAGATTTAGTAACAGAATGTGATTGCCACCAAAGCTGGTTCCTACACTGACCCTACACTGTTACCCAGGAGGCCCTGTCTAGTCCGAATTGACACACAATTAGAAAATACAATGATAACATTTTGTTGCAATTAAGTCTTCTCATTGGTACTTTGAATTTCCAGTACAACTTTCTCATGAATTATTTCAGAAAAACATCTATAGTGTATACATTTTTTCTGGGTTTCATTTTTTTCAATGGTTAAAGACTTTAATTAATGAACTATATATATTGGGAAATCGTTAGCAGTTCACTTTAGTAAAGCAAATGTTAGGTGGTTCAAAGATGTATCTGGATTTCTGATGAACAGTTTAAAATTTATTTCATATTTCTTACAACAGAAAAATGTATGGAAAAAAATAAAAGCACATATTATAGGGAAATTCCATTATTAAAGTGACTCAGAACATTTGGATTCAACATGATTCAAAATTCATTTCAATTTCATTCTTGTATCAGAAAAATATATGTTACAGTTTAATGTTAGTACTCTGTTCTGACACCTGAAGGGAGTTGGCCGTGGCACACTTACATAGAATTGGATAAGGAAAATGGAAAATGAAAGCTGCATATTGGTCCCAGTGAAAAATATCTTTGGCTTCCACGTGGAATAGATGTAATTTAATTATAAAATGTCATGTGGACCTGTAAAGTTTGGAGCATGAATTAAAAGAAAGTGGTACATGGTAGTATAACACTACCTGAGCAATTCTGCAACAGGAGACTGTTCCTGAAGCAGTGCCAGAGGCAGTGTTGTAAGAACCAGCACATTCATCAGAGGAGATAGCCACAGAATGGGATGCTTTTACAACATTTAGAAGAGACATATTTTGTATTATTGCTTTTGGGTCGTGAATTTTCAGTCATGCTCTGCATGCGAATTTGTACATGTAAGGGAGGTTTTGGGGGAAGGAGGCAGGATGAATGTTTGCTGCTCAATTTTAAGTGCTACAGCACATGATACAAGCAGACAACTCTTGATTCTGCCTTCACTTGCCTGAAAAGCATGGAAAAGATTTTTAAGTTTTTCAAAATTGTTTTAAATGCAGTATGGTAGTAATGGAGAAGGGATGGCCTACATGGAGACATTTTCTGAGCGTGCCAGCATATCCATATAAGTTCTTTTGTAAACACACTTAGAATAAAAATTAAATTTGATAAAAGGAGGAGTAGGGGAGAATAAAGCATAACATTAATTTCTTTGAATTTTTATAATATGATTCTTACTTCAGTAGTAAAAGTAGAAATAATGGTCTTTCACTTTCAAGCATGGGGAGCAGATTTTTTTTTTTTAATGAGT
>JAOEGS010011383.1:23630-44810 GCA_025447755.1 Corythornis vintsioides | reverse complement strand
AAGAGAAGAGAAGAGAAGAGAAGAGAAGAGAAGAGAAGAGAAGAGAAGAGAAGAGAAGAGAAGAGAAGAGAAGAGGCTTTGGGGAGACATTATTTGAGTACCCCCAGGTACTCAAAGGGGACCTACAGGAAGGATGGAGAGGGACTTTTATAAGGGCATATATATATATAGTGAAAGGACAGGGCTTTAAACTGAAAGTGGGTATGTTTAGATTAGATATAAGGAAGAAATTATTCACTGTGAGAGTGGTGAGACACTGGAGCAGGTTGCCCAGAGAACCTGTGGATGCCCCATCCCTGAAAGTGTTGAAGGCCAGGTTGGATGGGACTTTCAGTAACCTAGTCTAGTAGAAAGTGTCTGCCAATAACAGGGAAGTTGGAACTAGAGGTCCCTTCCAACCCAGACCATTATATGATATGATTTTGTGATTTTATTATTATTTTTTTTTAAATAAATATGATCCTGATGTCATTCATTGCTTTTTTATGACTTGAGTAACTGCTTGGGAGTTTCCACACGTTTCACAGATTACATTATTGTAAAGGGCAAAATATCCCTCAGACTAAAATTTCATTATTTTTGCACTTCCTTCTGGAAAGACTGCATAGAATGTAATAATAAAAAAAAAAAAAGTGATTTAACAATGATTAGAATTTATGTCCTGTACAGCTTACTGAAGAAGAAGCTAAAATATGAGTTTAAAGGGGAACTGTGAGCAAGTAAAACTCAGACTTGATAGCATGTGGAATTATTCAGTGCATGGTACAGAAAACCAGTTTTTGATTATTTATTACACAATTAATGAAAATCTTGTTATAATACTTCTGAGAACATTTTATTGTTAATTAGTTTGCTTGCTATGTAGTCCCTTGTTCTGACACAGGGAATCCCCGCAAGGAAAATATTTGCACTTAAATGGGTTCTGCTTCATAGGTGTAGGTGCTGTCTTGTTAAATTAATTTCAATAAATGAGAAAATAAAGGTGCCAGATTAGTGGGTAGGGGAAAGGGAAGTATGTTGTAAGCCATTCAGTTCTAGCTTTTAAGTTTTAGAGTACTGTAACCAGTTCAATTAATAAAGATAATGAAAAGTTTATTTCTGGGATTTAGCTTTTAAGAATTTATTTAAGAGGCAACCAAAATTATTTTAATTCAAATGGTATTAATAAATCATGAGAACACATGAAGTGTTCTTTATTTGTGTCATTACATAGAATAAGGATAAGACTGGATTTTCTGCTCCACAAATTTCAGACATCCTCATTATTAAGAAAATATGGCAGAGGAACTATGAGCTTGAAGAGCTACCCTGATTGATTATTTGACTTTGTAAACTGATAAATGGTATGTGCATTTTATGACAGGAATTGAAATGTCAAAACCAGAACTGCTTAAGACCACACAAAATGTCCTACAGAAACAAAAAAAAAAAAAAAAAAGAAGAAAAATAGAAAAGAAAAAAAGTTGTCACAAAGATGAAATCCTGGGCCTGTTTGCTCATTGGTAATACAGAATACAGGATCTATACTGCTTTTAAATAAATACTGAAAAATCTGTTTAATACCAAACATGGCATTCACAAAGCTATGCAAGATTATGGTTTTCAAAATGCCACAAAAGTTAAATATCAGACCAGTTTGTGTTCTCATTACAGAAGTTGTCAAGAGAATGGATTAACTCTCAACTATTTATTACCTTCATGGTAATCTCTGCTTGGTAACTGTGTAACATAATAGAAGGCTGATAGTGTATTAATGATTACTGTATTCTTTTTCTTTGGGTTTTGTTTTTTTTTTTCTTTCGTATTTAAACTTGTAAAGAGGGCAGAAAATGCAGAAGGCAGAAAATGTATTTTTACCTCAGAGGAAAAGAAAGTTGTGTCTGATCAGAGTTTTCTTCTGTAAATCAATTACAAAAAATATGAGAACAGAATGGTCTTCTTCAGATGAAAAACAAAAATAAAACATATTCCTAGCAGCTGATTGTACAGGGAAAGTAAGGGAGTGGCAAGAGGGAAGGGAGAGAAAGAGAAATATATTTTTGGTAAACTTATAAAACAATTAAAGCATATTTTCTTCATTTACAATGAAGAAGATGATGACATAATGTAAGTCACATTAAGGTGTATGTTACCTAATTTGAGACTGGTACCTATTATCTAATATAAGTATCATAAGAAGCATGTAGAATATGACATCAGATAAGTATATATTGCACTATACAGATAATTTCTTGCTATGTAGTACAGTAAAGAAAATTATGTTTCATATTTTCAATTGTACTTCTTAGAGGCATGGTGGTAAATATGTCTGACATGTTTTTTATTCATCAAATATTTTAATCTGTGTCTGAAATGATAAGCATGTATGTCATCACAAATACAATCTATGTACATAAAACACACAATCTATGTACCTAAACCATCAAATATTTAACTGTCCACTTACAAAAAAAAAGAGAAGGAAGGGGAAGAATGGGCTGAAGATGAGTGATGTGCATAGAAAAAAGACACTATTGACTTTCTCCTGTACATGCTACAACTTTTAAAGTATAAACTGCATAACAAAATGAGAATGAATCTCCTGAATGCTGCTGACTCTCATTTTAGAATTCCTGTGCTAGCTGCATGGTACTATGTTGGTTAAATGCAAACAGAAGTTGAACAAATGAAAAATGGTTTTGTTTTGTTTTAAGTAAATCTTTTTGATTTCTGTTATTACTTGATATTTGACATATTTACAATTTAAGCTAATCTGATATTATATGAAAATGACAGCTTCTTTTTTGGAATAACTCTTAAAATTGAGTAGGTATCAAATAAGGTACCCACTGGCATTTTCAAAAAACATTAAATAGATATGTAATGCAGTCAAAACTGTAATCATGAAGTATAAACCTGAAAGATTTAGCTTTAATATTGGTCAAAATAATGTACTCCTTACTGGCTAAATACAAAAATAGCTCAAGTTCATTATAAGGAATTATCCTATTTTTCTGTATTACTCTAGCTGTCAATATATGTAATCCCTTAATTATTGCCATTCGAGTTCATTGAATAACTTCTGCATTTGTGCCAATACCTGTGGAGTGATCTGGTTCTATGTTCCCAGTCTATCATGCTGTTTAAGCCTGGGCCTTCAATGGATCTATTTCTATAGTTGACATCAGGAACATATTTATTTTAAGTGATGAAATAATAGCTACATTATGGCATTTTGATTCATGCTTTTGATATGCAAGGATCTTTCTGTAAATTAAAAGGCAAACGATTTGCTCAGCTTCCATAGAGTTATGGGGAGATGGAGGAGAGAATACAACCACTAGAAACTGCATTATTAGGATAACATGTATCATTAAGTATCATAACTATAGCCTGTGAAATTTAGAGTTATATTATATTCTTCACTGCTTAGAATAATAGCATGGATTGCAGGATGTTACTGCCAGCACATGTCCTTTAATGCATATGGATATTACAGTTAACTAGTTATGCAAGAAATCTCTCTTACTCAACATTATCAGAGAAGATGATGATAACATTAAAAAAATCATCATAAGTACACCATGCTTTCAGCTAAAAATCTATTCATCCATAATCTAGCAACTATTCAACACAACAGTTTTTTCATGAAATTGCTTTGCTTGGATCTGTTCATCTAGAATATTACCTTCCATTTAAACTTGTTTAAAACCTGATATACATTTGTATTATTCTCATTGAAGTCATGCCATTCTGCATAAAATATCTTCTGTTCAAATTAAGTAGTAAATTGTATAAATATTGTCCTTTCAATATTCAAAATATTTAGAATTTTAAATCCTAAAGCCCAAAACATTATTTTAATATTTTATCTTTGGTTTAGGGCATTTTAATTGCATGGCAAATTCAATGCATACCAGATATATTCCTTTAATCAAATGCAGAAAATATAATGTTGGCCTTTACTGTTTCTGTTTTAAAGGATTTCAACCAGCCTAGAACACAGGAGAGAATTTTAAATTGAATTGTACTCTTGGTAAGCAGAACAGGGCTGAATTAAATACAGTAAAATAATAGTATACAGTAAACCTACCCCATCTATATTCCCTCATAAACTGTAAGATTAATGTTAGTTCATGTACTTTTACTTGCAGATTACTCATACATGCTTTCTCTGTGCTGAAAAGGAGAGTACAAAGAACTAGTCCTTACTTAATGACTTGATGTTCTCTTGATCAGTTTACCTGGTATATGCTGAAGAACTGTTTATGGAGGATGAGATTCTGAATACCACAGACAAAACACTATGACATGGAATTATGGATAACTGAGGGAAGATGCATAAAAATACATCAAGGACCTGGTTTATTTTACTTCAGGTTTTGCCTCTCAAATGATGCAAGTGCACAGTTACTATACTACCAACTTTTCAATGCATTTTTTTCTAAATATCAGAATGCTTCAAAGAATGAAAGGCTTAAATCCATCTTCTCTGCACTGAGATTGTTGCCTAGATTCAAATTCCCAAAGCATCATTCATTAAAATGATGACAACAGCCTCTGTAAGTCAACCATGAAGAAACATATTTTTTGTCATTTTTGTCAAGGGTGACTTTCACCAAATAGGCCTTTTTCAACATTTCAGAGTGAATACTGACCAGATTTTGTTAATGACATAAAGACATCAACTGACATCATGGATAGGCACGTGAAAGTCTTTGCTTCCCTCTAGTGACTAGTCCAGGAAGAGATTTGAGTGAATCTGCTCATGTTGTTTAACTATGTTACAAAGATTCAGAGAAAGATCAATTAAGTATCAAGATACCTCAGAGGTCAGTGAGAAGACAGAGCACTGAAGGTGTATACTTGTGACAGCACCTGATGGCATATGGCATATATAAACTGGACATGTGTTTGACTATTTCTGATGGAGTTTTACAGTTTCATCAGGCAGATACATGATTTCAGTGTTGACAATTCAAGAACCTGGGATGACCTCTGAGATCCATTTCAAAGCATTCTTCCAAATGTTTAAGGTCATTTTGTAATGTAAATACCATCCTTGGAGAAAGACACACCAGACTTGGATGAATTCCATGATATTTGATCTATCACAGAGAACAGTTACTAATTCAGAATACTCCAATCAGATTTAGACCATGCATTTGGAAGTAAAAATGAATAAACCTATACTCTGCAAATGCTCAAAAATGCCTTGCATTATATTTTCATCATCGTATTACTAAAAGTAGTTGTATTTATATCAGTTGCAGTTCTATTTTGTCCTGATTGAAAATCAGTTTAAAAATAACAAACACACATCTGCACACAACTACACAACATCATTTACTAATAAACAATGTGTACATAGGATCAGTGCCCCTATTAAAAAAGGAATAGAAAAAAATGGCAGAAGAGTACTTCTACAGCTCCTTCTCACAGGGGGAAGGAATACTTCCCAGATTTTTCATCTTCTTGGGTGTTTGGGCTTGTTTGTATCAAGATGGCATAGTACAAAGACCTTTAGTTCTTCTACATTACTTCTGTTGGATAAACAGACCTAAATTCTGTAGGACAGGCAACAGTCAGAGGCTCATCGGAACGAATGAGAAAAAAAAGAAAACTAAAACAGAAATGTAATTTATATAATTATCAATTTAGATATCTGCATTATGGCATGGAAATTATATTGGTTTTGAGAATATCTAGAGAGCATTCTCAACCAGGACTGTGGAATTTGGAACTCTGACTCTACTGGGGCTTTATGAGTGACCTTGGACAAACATCTTTGCTACCATTGTGCCTTGGTTACCCCATCTGTAAACCAGGGAAGATGATACCATCATCTGTGTTAAATTATTTTAAGTAAAATAAGTTTAAGTTTGGAAAACTTTCACTTTTATAATTAAGCTACATTGTACTTCTGGCAGCTTTATTCAATTGGGTAGGCATTGTTTTCCCCTACAGTCCAAGTCTAGCACCATGCTGGATTCACAGATCTCATCTGCTGCATTGCGTGGTGAGTTATTAGCAGGGAAAACAATGATCACATTTTATTTGACTTGGCAACAACAATTAACTTTTCTGGAAAAATAGATACAAAACCAAATTAAGGCCAGTTTGTTTTCTGTTCTAAAGTTTATTCAGCATGTTTTATTATCTTCTGCCCCCATTATACACTAAAAACATCTCTAAAAAATCTGATTGAAATCTTTAAATGTTATTATGTAAGATACAACCACTAGTAATTTTTATTACTATTTCAGAATCATAATTGCCTCAGCTTACAAGAAACAACTATTTTTAGTTTCTGAAAATCTACATTTACATAATGGTAATAAATAGCAATTGAGTTCTCAACAAATGGAGTTTATTAATCACCCAGGAAAAAGTAAAAAGAAAGTGAACATATTAGCACGAATTAATTTTATTTTCTTCTCTGCTATAAATCTGAGCAGGCCTTCTGAGCTCTGTTCATGGCCATGTAGGTGTTAGTGAAGAGCAGTGTTATAAAAAGGGACTAAATTATAAATTCCTCCCATATATAGTGATTCATTTTGAGTATGACTTAAGCAAAGGAAATTTTAGTTTGACTCTTTTTCAACATAAAGGCACTCCATCTTATATTGTACAATACCTACATATTCAAGAACTAAATACTCCTGTATTACAGTATAATCTTAGTAGTTTGTAAATCTAAATATTTTTAAATTCAGGCTATTGCTTGTTCTATCACATGGTGCCACTGAAAAGAGACTGATCCTTTCTTCTTCACACCCACCCTTCATAGATGTGTAAACATTAATAGATCAGATAAATGCCAAGATCTGAAAGATCAGTGTCTTACAACATTAAACTCTCAAAACAGGAGAGTTAATATCAATGTAATTTCCAATCTAACAAATTCTGTGATTCTTGATCATGATTTCAAAGGCTTGCAAGGATAGAGGCCAAACAAAGACTAATGGTTCATCATGGTAGTTTTGAAAAACAAAGTGGAGAGAAGAGAGACAAAGCAAATCAATATTCCCTGCCAGTTTTATGACAAGGCAACGAAATACAGTTTGTTGTTTTGCTGGTATGCATGCAAGCTTCTGTCCTAAAGCTGAGTTGCACTCTGCCTCATAGGCAACTATGTGCAAAAATCAGAATTAACTGGTCATCTCTTCTTTATTTGCATGAAACAAATTCCTTTATGGATTATTTCTCCGCAATTGTGTCCAGGGACAAGAAGAGAAAACAAAAACAAAAACAAACCTCTAGGTGATGATTAAAAAAAAAGTAATTGTAAAGTTTTTTAAACCCTCTTTTTAATGGAGGATGATATAAAATGTCTGGAGTGGAATCCTGAAGATACATAAATGTATAAAATTTCTCATTTCTCATAGATATGTATTCACAGTTTCACACAGCTTCAGGGCAGAAAACCTCAGTGAATGTCAATGTAAATTTGTATGGCAACAACAACAAAAAATAGAGCAGACCTACCACTTGCCCTGAACTAAAACTAAACCAGGGCAAAATCCTTGCAACATGAAAAACAGCTAATTGCACTGTACTTCTGCCAGCAGTATATTCAGCAGGGAAGAACTGCTATGAACACACATAAGGGCACTTACAACACTGTCATGCTGTTACATCCTTCTGCAGCAACAGGCAGAAAAGAGTCCCAGAATGCTCAAGTCTTTTCCTAACCCAGTGCTGTGAGATGTCATCTTGCACTGGGTACACTTACCTACAACAAACTGCCAAATGAACAAACAGCAGCCACAAAGTTTTGCTAATCAGTTGATGACCACTGAAACTCCCATGCAAGTTGTCACCTCCTTCCAGCGACCCACCATGTCTACCCCACCTGCCACGGCCTCCTTGTAATGCTATTACCCAAGGGTTGAGTATGAGTGTGGCACTTGCAATGCTTAGTACTGCAGCACTTAGCTTTCAGCCTCATCATGTGTTTTGAATTCCACACCCTCATTCAAGAGTGCAGGGGCTGGGACCACTAACACAAGTGACTAAATTTGTCAGGCCAAACTTTCATGGATCCTAGAACTCCATAAAGACTTTCTGTTAATGGCACCTTTAAAAAAAAAACCCATCAAAGCATCAAAGTTCAATAGAAATGCTCAAACAGCCTACAAAACCACCAGAGTAAATGGCATTTTTTTAAAATGGAAATGTATGCATTAATATTAGGGTTCTTTTATTTTATCCCTGTACTCAGTATTGGTGAGGCTCCATCTTCTTTTGTTTATGTAGT
Source organism: Corythornis vintsioides (assembly GCA_025447755.1). NCBI lineage: Eukaryota > Metazoa > Chordata > Aves > Coraciiformes > Alcedinidae > Corythornis > Corythornis vintsioides. The sequence continues at coordinate 36,571 of JAOEGS010011383.1, read as the reverse complement.
CTTGCCCAGATTAACATAAAGCAAAACAGTGTTAGTGAAAAAAACACTGACAGTGATATGGCTAAGATTTCTGTGTGGCATGGTGACAAATGCATGGAAAGAGTGGTAAAATTAAATATATTGTTACTGGGAATCAGATCCCCAGACCATGAATATTTTCCTAAATCATATGGCAGAGTTCCAGCCAGGCACATTGAGAGTAACACAGAGCACAGGATTTGATAGCTCAGTGAGCATGGGCTGCTTCTGTGAGGCTGAAAAGTGTGTTTCAAACTCCTTAACTTCTGTAAAGAAAAAAACCCATGAAGGGCCAGTCCCTGAGTTACCCAAGTAAATGCCCTAACCATTGGATTACTTGCTGGTTGAGGTTATCTCTGCTGTCTCTCTCTCTCTCCCTTCTTCTTTTCTTTCCCAGAAAGTAGCAGGACAGGAGAAAAACTTTCAGAAGTTTCATTTAATCTTAAAATCTTTTAAATAACTACTTTGGTGTGGGAAAGTCACTGGAATTAATGTATCACAAACGGTTCCTGACAGCAAGGGATAGTTTGTTCATGCCAGACAATGAAAAGCAGAAAAAATATAATTATTTATTGAGTTTTTGTTTGTTTAGTTTAAGGAACTAAGTTATTTCTCCTCAAAACATAAATTACAGATATTCTACACATGTTCCCATGCACTGAAAGGACAAGTGTTCTGTACCCTAAGACTTTACCAAAGGGAACATTTATATATATTTTCTGAAATGAATGGACAAAGATATCACTTGGACTTATAGGGGGAGGGTGGTGGGAACAAATCACCACTTACACTGATGCTACCAGCCTCATGTAGGGAAGCTGGAAATATCAAAGGAAACATCAGAACTCATAAACAGCTTGGTTTCAATCAACACAGACAGATGTGCTCTGTATTTTGTGAGAATCAACTGTAATAAAAATGCTGAATTATGGGATTTGAGCCTGCCCTTTATAATACATTACATATTTTATTCTTTAGTTGTACTGTCTCAATATTATACACATTTAACTAGCTGCCTTTGGAAAGGGCTCAAGCCTGCCAGCTTGACAAATAGGAAACACTGTAAAATATAATCACAGGGAAGAATCATCAAATCTCATAGAAAGAATGGACTAAAACTGCTTTTGCCAGACTTAGGTTGACCAATCTGTCTCAAGTAGCAATGGCAGTAGGGTAAATTTGATGATACAGGGTGATTAAACAGCTCACAGATCCAGAACCTGTTTCAAGAATGGATGACAGGGATCTGTAGTCACCGTATGCACAAAACCCAGGTAGACAAAACTATGCTTGCTGTTGGAGAAGTATTAAACTGACAAGATCTTTGGAAGAAGTTTCATTTACCAGTTGTGAACTGGCAATGCATGCAGATTAAGATGTGGGAGAAGTGACTAAAAATGTGGCTAAACCCATTAGAGGTTACTGCTGGCTGCATGCTGATGATAAAAGCAGTTTTCATCTGAAAAGCACTTAACTTAGAACACCTGTCTCAGCACAGACTACTGATTAATTAAGTACCTTCATCTAAAAGCAGACTACTTTTTTGTTGGGCTTATTCCAAAATGCTTGCCAATTCCTGCTTATGTAAAAATTACCCAGTTTGGAAGGACATGGGTACAGCACAGCTCAGTAGGATTTGCTGTGTGAATAAGGCTATTAATCCATTAAACTCATTTGCCTGCTGCTGAGAGTGGCTAATTCCTGGGTATTAGAAAAAGGTGGAAGAAATAAAAGAAAAACAAGCCATCAAGAACCTAGCACCTTCATGGACACCTAACCAACTGTATAGACCTCTACATAATTCTTTTATTAATAGTAGGAACTGATTCAGCATTATAGTACTCCCATGATGATTTAAAAATCACAATGTCAGAATACAAATTCTGAACTGTTCCTTAGTAAATACAAATAAAATGCTCCAAACCAAAAAGAAAGCATTACCAAAATAAAACTATTAACTAATGCTCCCAAAGCTAACTTTACAGAACTCTTCCTAAGGCATGGAGGAAAAGAAGTAGAATTTTGTGTTTGCTATTACACGGTCATGTAAGAGTCAGTGTAACATTCTCATCAAATAAAACAGATACACATGTAAAACAAATGATAAAGCTGTCATATGATGGTTCATATAACTTTTCAAAATGGATAAATCTCTAGGAATACCCCCAGTCTTCAGCTATGTTGACACATTCAATAGCTATTATTAAATAGTATGACTAGAAAAGGTACCCTTCAGAAAACAAAAACACATGTTTCTCCTCAAAACTTCATTTTATGTAAACTCTATGTAATATTTAGATGTTTCAAAGCTTCACTTTTCCATCCATATTCTGAAGCATACTGAAACCAACTAGTACTCATATGAAGCACTAAACTTCTCTATAAATGGTACTAAGAGAAATGCATGCTAGCATGAAATACATTTGTGTACATTTTTTTTCACACATTCACCCTGAATACCTGCATGAAACGTTTTCATTGCATTGTTAATGCAATTAAGTTAACAGAATGCTTTTGTTTTTTTGGTAGTATAATTCCATGTAAATTTGCTTTTCATATTCTGGACTGGAGCAGTGAAATCAGAGAATGTGGTCTAAATACACAAAGCTTAAAGTATTGCATGAAAAAATGATAAATAAAGCACTGCACTACTACTGTATAAGCAAGCATTGTGAAGAGGAAACAACATGTTCCAAATGTTTTGCATTCTATGTGCCCATAATAATACATAATAGCAAGTCTTTCGTGTACTTTATTTCACACTTCTTAGAGAAATGGAACATTTTGATTTTGCTGGCAAATAACTGCATTATGATTCTTTTGTAGAAGCACAGACCATTATATCAGTTGTATTTTGAATGTTTTCTAGCATTGTGTAGAAAAGTTCTCATTTCTGTACTATACTGATGTTTCTCAGTAATCAGTGTACTGCTGTAAACCCAGGCTCAAGGATAAAAGCAGTCACAAAATCACAGGCATGCAGTTTCTGACACGGTAGAGGAGTCTGTAGTATAAGACATACAGAATGTACCTGGACAAGAACTATAACATGACCTTTAAAAAATGAATATGACAACCATATAGGAATCTTTCTTGAAACAGATAATCTGTGTTTAGGCAAAGTTCACCTTGACTTTAATGAGAGATATACTGTGAAAGATTAATGCAGCAAATTACAGCTGCATAAACTTGGAATTCTTTTTAAACCACGATGATTTTACTGCTTTACAGTGACTTTTTCTAGTTTGCTACAGAGAAAAAAGCAGTAGAAGAATGCTAGCAAGCTTTCACTATTTAGTGTACTGCTATTATTTCACTGAACTATAATGGAAATTTGCACCAACTAAAATGAAGATCCCTGTGAGTATTTAAAATTATCCCTCTCCCTTCAGTAGCAGAAACATGAGCCTTCCTTAGTTTTCCTTCTGATCATTTACCCATTCACTCGTTGCCCAGCAACTACCATCAAGGAACAACAGTTCTTAGACATCCTCATTTTAATCTTGAAAAAGTAGATTAAAAATACTATGAGTAATCTCTTCCCAGTGAGATAATGTATTATTTCAATATACATAGCTGCAGAAAGTGATTGGAGAATCCCATACTTTCACTCTGTGAAAGGTTCATTTTCCCTGCCCTGCCTTTGCACTAACACATTTGCTGACCAGCTATTCAAATATTGTTAGGTACTTTGTAATATTTCAACAACAGCAATAGCAAACATCTGTCACTTACGTTCTGGAGTCATCCCACAGCACACAGTAGGGATTCAATGTACCCTAAGAAGAAAACAAAGAAACCTATTAGTTACTGGCATACAAAAAATGTGAATTTATTTGGGCCTCGTCCTACAAGATCATATTTATACTCCTATGAATTGATGTCACTGAAATTGCAAAAGCTTAAGGTTAAATCTTACAGAATATTTAAAAAGCACTTTAACCTCAAAGCAGAGTATTTGCTATATCCTCTCTTATAAGGTAAGCATAAAGTTGTCTATTTGGTATATCCTACTAGAATTGAAACATGAGAAAAGAGTTAATTTGATAAGAGACTTAACTTGACTGAACATTTCTGGGCATGTTTAAAGGAAGAACTTTAGGCTTGGAAACCTGGATATCAAACCCTGAAACGTCTTCAGAAATTTTAAGCATATGTTTGGCAAAATGTCTACAGCCTGGGATTTCAGCTGAGACTACATTCAATACCTGAGTCCTTTTGTCAATTAGGTCCTAAATCAGCAGACTTTTTTTTTCTCAAAATATTTTCTTTTTCTGTTGATCTTTACAATCCCAGCTCCAACCTTTTCCAAGTCAATGGAATATTTCTGTTTTGCTTTAGAACAAAACAGGAATCTAGGTTTATTACACATCATTAAACTGTGGGTAACATTTTAGCAAACATCTTTATTATTGCTCATGTTTATTTTGCTGCCTAGGAAGAGATGAGACAAAATTAATATTCTAGTCTTGTAAATCTTCCTTTATCAAAATTCAGATTAATTTATACATAGTTAACTGCCTGAAATCTGCAAAACAGTATTCCTGTTCACCATAAACATTGGATATATCCAAAAGTCAGAACTACGTAAAGAAATAAGATATAAAATAGAGAATGAAAGAAATATTTTTTAACAAAATCACAAGAGATTTGGAGATTTTTAGAGGTGGAATACACTATTTTCTTATGATAAAATGTGTGTAGTTCTCTCATGAAAAGTGTTGGTGCAGTAGATATAAACACAGTTTCATATAAACAAAACACTTTGATATTTCATTCTGTAAAGTATTTTATTTATAGAAAAAAACATAGCAAACTGTGAAGTAAAAATCTATGAAATATTTAAATTCTTCCTTCCACCTCTTTGTTAAAGTAAAAAAGGTCCTCCTGAAGATGCTTGTGAGAAAGGCATTTAGGGTAATTTAAATCCTCTATTTCAGTATTTTGCTGACTGCGTTGAATTTTATTAGTGTAGCATAAATATTTTAAATCAACATATACTTATGGTTCTTTATATTAACATAGCACTGTACAAACATAAAGGATGTTTCATTCCCTGAAGTTTTTATAAAAAGGAAGAGGAAGAGAAAGAGGGCAGAGGACAAAGACCTGGGTAACAGGCCCATTGAGATTCAGAGATCAGGTCCTGCATCATTAGCCATAAGTTCTCAGATACAGTGATGTAAGAGGATAGAGAAGGATAAGAATTAAGAATGATGGTGCAGAATTAACCTTTTTTTTTTTAACTGACATTGTATAAAGAGTATTAATTTGTATCCTAAGGCTGGGTGAAGAAATTCTACTTTCAATCTGATATAGCTATACGCATATTAGAAAAGCACCACTACAGCTGAATTGTAATCAGATGTTCCATATTGGAGATCTGAGAGCTATTTTTCCTAGCAGCAGATATTGTGCAGTTTATGCTCACTATTCCCACAGAGTAAGTAGAAGGAATACAAAAACACTTTCAGAAAAAATATCCATTATCAAGAAATGTACAAAGCAGGGCTGTAAAAGCCTTTGCAGAAAGCTGAAACAAATCAAACTGCTGCTGTCAGATCACATGTTTCACTGTCTTTGAAATGTACCCAAAAGAAGCAAGGAGTATGTTTGTTTGGCCACTGCAGTCACTAATGAGAAGTTAAGCAGAAATATTGAGACTGGGATAATTATTACTCCTATTCCTTAAGAAGGTCTTGTGTGAGATTTTTGCTCTTCCCCTTGATAACCTGATCAAACCTTCAAGGCCTGCAAAGACCACAAGGGACTTCAAAGATTTTCTTCTTTGCCCTTAACTTGCTCTCTTTTTCACAGTCTTCCTGGGTCTGGCCTCCTCCCATTGCTGTCACTGAGTTACCTCCAACAGCCATCACTCTGTGAGGGCAGCAATCCTTCATCACAGCTCTTGCCAGTTAATTGATTAGCTGTAGCTAATGAAGCAGCTACTGTGTCCATTAATTTTATGGCTGTTGCAGTATTGATTTATACACTACAGTACAGGGCTTGGATACCTCAAAAACAGACATGTGTGAGTGTGTATGCATATATATCTCTGCCTGCCATATAAAACTGATCTTTCCAGATGCAGTTGGCAACTTGGACAGCTTTGCAGCACAGTGCCAGCTGTGTTTTGTAGCCAGGATTTTCAGTTTCATTGAAAGCCTGATGTCCAATGCTACTGCTGGCTCCTTTCTTCAGTGTCCCTGGAGTAAATGCCTGTGCTGTCAGAAGGTGAAAGTTCATTGTCTCTCTGGAGAAACTTGGATTTTGTTTGAATTATGCATTTTTTAGGAGATGACTTTGGTGTCTCTTTAACAAAACTACTGGAAAAGTGCAATCACACTCTTCAGTGTGTTCACAGTGTGTAAGACCAAGTGCTGTGTTCACTCAATAATGCATTGCAACCCACAACTGCCTGTTCTATATTACCATGTTATATCCAAGCAGCACATGGAACCATAATTTACATTTCCTCCAAAAAATAATCCTCTGGTTATACTAATGAACTGGATCATTTTGATATAAAATTAAGCAGTGATGATATTTTTGAATAAATTAGTATTTTTAAGACTAATTTGGGTTAAACACATTAACTCTTTTAAAATTATCAAATTTGCCCATCTTTTTTTTCATAATCTCTTACTATGTAATTTAGCCCATGGATAGGGAGGTAAAAAAAACAAATGTGTGGGTACACTATATATTGGTAGTCATGCTCTACAGGTTGCTTAAAAATTAGTCATTAAAGCAGTCTAGAAACAAACTGCTTAATAATGCACAGCATTTCAACAAAAAAAAAAAATGGAAAATAACAAAAATAACAAGAAGAGCCATTAATAAATTTCTCCTCCTGCTCAATTGTACATATATGACCACCTAGGTAACTGTTTATAACAAAAATCCTACAGATTTGCAGTTTTTGCATAGCAATACAATTTATGAAAACTCTAGTAACTGTCACTTCTAATCATCTCTTCATGACTTTATTTAAAGTAAATTATTTTAGTAACAGAATTAAACAGAATTAACAGAAATTAAACAGAATTTATATTCCATACCTTCATAAAAATTACACCCATGGTTGTTATTTAACATTATCTACCCAGTATTGCACACGACAAAAATTTCTTGTGAAATATGTGTTTTTTCTCCCCGTGGCTGCCAGGAGATTGCTGACAGCAGAAAGAAAAACTGTTAGACATAGAAATCCTCTTTCAGGATTTAAAATCTTTTTAACATCAGATTAAAGCTGAAAAATACAGAATTAAAAATAATTGCATGAAAACATTTCAAATAATTATAAGATTTTTAAGCTAAATTAAAACCTGAGCATTTTTTAAAATAGAGAGTTTTCAGTGGAAATTACTGTTGAAACCCTCAAAAATCACAGAACAAGAATTTGGTTTCACATATATACATTCCTTAAACATGTACATAGTCCCTTCAAAGTGTGTTAGACTGTTTCTGGGCTTAAGTTTAAGCAGTTAAACTAGGTTTTCTCACCTCATATTTAAAACCATCCCACTTCTTTCTCTCATATAATCTGATAAATACACTTGGAAGACCATATCAGCTATTGCTGTACTTACATTAGATAGATGGGCCAGTTCTATCTCCAGGAAAGAATCTGTAGTTTTGGGCTCGGGTCGTATAGTAACAACAATGATTTTTGAATTTACAACTGTATAATTCCTGGAAAAAAAAACAACCAACAACAACAAAAAAAAGCAAGTAAAAATTAAAGATCAAACTTAGCATCAGGTTAAATACAGCTCTTAATATTACATAAAGAAGTATCTCATTTTCCATTACTTTAGTTGACAAATATTGAGGGATAAGATGTATTTGCTAGGAAGCTGTGAAAGATTCACTTGTTACCAACCATATGAGACACATTAAAGACTGAAGAGCATCAATACTGGCAGAAATGCCATTTCTTAAACTATGATTTACAGATTAGAAGGGTGTATTGATGACCCAAACATCCTGTCAATATTTGAATGCATATCATCTGCTTCTCTCTACACAGACCCCCTAGCTATGTTTTATGAGACAGTAATTTTTCTTCTGAAATGCTGAGCTAGACATTTTTCTGACTGCTAATTGTAAAATTGTGAAGATGGATGAGTTTAATGGGAGATTCTACAGCTCTGTGCCTTTGTAAAAATTGGAAACCTACCTGTTTCCAGTTTTTGAAACTTCATTGCATTTGGTATATGAGTGGGTAACTTAAAATGTAAATACTTTAAAATATATAAACCATAATTATGCTGTGACTGCGATCCCACCAAAACCAAAATCAAACAATTTTTATTACATATGTAAGACAAAATTAGGTCTTATGTTATTATACCAGGTTATTCACTAATTTTATATTAATTTCTCTAGCTCTTCATTGATCTCTATTTTCATAAAATCTTGATTGTTGTGTTTTGTAGTGACCTTTCTAACACACACCCAGTATTGACAAGGTTATGCTACTACAGGCATAAAGTTATGTCAACATGATGTGCATGTCTGAGATCCTTGCTTCTTATAACCCTGTCAGGCTTAGGACAATCATCAGTTATCAGCCTGACTGTTCAAATGATCATTATGTGATTTCCTTTTTGTGCAATGCTGCTTTCAACACCTTCTGCAGATCACACATGTACAAATAGAAAACCTTCTAGAAAGACATATTCATAGGTAGATGTTGTGAAAAAAGAAAGGATGCAGTTTATATGTAATTATAATGGATGGTATAAATATTCTTTTGTTGTGGTTGTTTAATTGTTTTTTTTCTCCTGAGGGAAATGGCACTTAGAGAGGATTCCATTTTGATGGATTATTGAAACAGGAATTGCCATGGCTACAGTCATAGAAACTTAACTCTGTGGGTACTTTACTCAGCACAAGGAGTGAAATTACTCTTCTGGGGCAAAGCATGAATTCTACTACAATTTTAGTCAGTCAAAGCATGCAATGCAGATATAATGGAAGTGTCTTTCTATTTTACTTAATTTCTTTTTCTATCCTTTGTTTGTACTTTAAAGTCTCATGCATTGTTGCAAACATGTCTGTCTATCAAGCTAACAATTAATGCTCACCAAATTTTCATTCAGTTCTGTGGGGGGGGAAGGGATAGTAACAACTCAAACACAAAACTTATTTATCTAACAGGTGGAAATGGAGCTTATCAACTATTAAAATATTTTGTCCATTTTGGAAATTCACATAAACTAATGCAAATACTGTCACTTCAGTACTTGGTCACAGCTGGTCTTTGTGATAAAGAAAAGTTTGCTTTGCTGTATCTAATTTTGGTATAATTCTGATGGTTTTAGGGTGATATCCAAAAGAGCACTTAAGGTGACTAGATTTTACCTCAGTCTCATTGAAACCCTATCCATCCACTTAACGTTCTCTAGAGCCTCTAGCAAAGTGTTACACCAGAAAGCAAATGTAACTGGCTCTGTCAGTGTGAAATGAAATCTGCATCAACTATGGCTGTCCTGTCTGGGCTGAATGCCTAGTTGCATATCTCATATTTAGCTGTTTAGCTAGTGCCTGAAAGAATTCAGTCTAGGGAGTTTATTCTAAACTCACATAACATGTGAAGATGCCACTGAATTAAAGCTGAAAGCACTGTAGCCACAGGAATTTCCCTGAAAACCACTGGTGCAGTGCCATTGATATCTTAGTGGAAAATAATTTTTAAACAACAGCTTAGTGCTGAGAACACTTATCCAGGAATTTAAATAATCAGCTTTTACAAAACCTCCTGGGAGGTGTGTTTCAGTCCCTCTCATATTGGAATGACATGTTTATTGAGAGTGACTTCACCATTACTTCTTTCTCCATCAGCAAGAAAAATGTAAAATAGATCTTTAATGATAAATGAACTTTCACATGATGGTGCTCTGCTCACTGCTCAGGAAAAAAAAAATAAATAAAAAAAATCAGGGTCAAATTTTGAAATCAATTACTTAATAAAAATAAATATTAAATTCACTGGGAACTATGGTTGAACAAATTATTGAAGATTCAACATAAGAAAGTTTGATTAGTAAATGCTCAAGAAGAACTAGTGGGTTTTTTTCTGATCTGAATTAAAAACAAATAACAAAACAGTTCTTCTGTTCAAGGATTTTTCTACCTGGGTATACATTTTGAGGGTATTCTTTTCTTTGAGAGTACACACATTGATTCTATGTGATAGGATATTCAGGTTTTCTTTTCTTTTTTGAATGTCTTCATGGTGCTCAAGAAAAATGTACTTATGAATAAGACATGCTTCTGTCTCAAGGCAGCTTGAAAGATGTTAAAGTTCAATGTGTAAATGTTGCATGCATTGCAGAAAAAATACGGATGTTTTAGCAGTAATTCTGAGCAATAAAAGCCAATCTCAGATACTTCATCACTCAGATTAGCAAAGCTGTCCTAAGGAAGCTTATGGGCCATTTTGACTGTACAGCACCCAAAGGAGGGGGTCAGGAATGATATTTCAAATGGGGAAAGCAAATGTTTTAATGCAGGAAATTATAGCAAGAAAAGTACAGTGGTTGTTCAGGTGACAAGAAAAAAAATCCTGCTACAGAATCATTGATTCTTTGTTCTTATTTGTTAAAGGGGAAGTTAAAAACTATCTTAAGACTATGGCAGTGCAATCCTTCAGGGTGTCCAGGAAAGGAATTATACATATCTTGTAGCTGAGATTTTTTACTGAGAATGAATTTTCTGTGAACCTAACAATGACATAAATGTGCTCAGGGATGAAATAACTATGGAAATAATATTCAGTCTATAGTGCTCAAAATATCCAAAATATTCACACCAGAGAGAAGGTATGACATCCAGAGGAACCTTGACAGGCTTAATAATGGGCCTGTGTGAACCTCATGAGGTTTGACAAGGTAAAATGCAAGGTCCTGCACCTGAGTTGAAGCAATCTCCATTATCAATATAAGCTGAGGAATGAAAGAATTTGAGAGCAGTCCTGTGAAGAAGGACTTGAGGAAACTGATGGATGAAAAACTCAGTATGAGCCAGAAATGTGTGCTTGCAGTGCAGAAAGCCAACCAGATCCTGGGCTACAGCAAAATAAGTCTGGAGAGAAATTAGAGGGATGTGATTCTCCCTCTCTACTCTGCTCATGTGAGATCCTACTTGGAGTACTGCAGGCAGTTGTGGGATCCCCAGTTCAAGAAAGGCATGGACCTGTGTAATCACATCCAAAGGAGGGCTATAAAGATGATCAGATGGCTGGAACACCTCTCCTATGAAGAAAGGCTGAGACAATTGGGACTGGAGAAGAGAAGGCTCTGGGGAGATCTTATTTCAGTCTTCCAGCACCTAAAACAGGTCTACAAGAAAGCTGGAGAGGGATTTTTATATGGGCATGTAATGACAGGACAAGGGGTAGTGGCTTTAAACTGAAAGAGGGTAGATTAAGATAGATGTAAAGAAGGAATTATTCACTGTGAGGGTGGTGAGACACTGGAACAAATTGCCCAGTAAAGTTGCTGATGTCCCAACATTGGAAGTGTTCAAGGCCAGGTTGGATAGGGCTCTGAGCAACCTCATCTAGTGGAAGATGTCCTCAACCATGGCAGGGGGGTGTATAAGGAACTTTGAAGGTCCCTTTGAACCCAGATTGTTCAATGATTCTATAATTCTATGAAAAAAGCCTGGAAGTGTGTCATTTTAGAAGTATTCCTTTGAGGTAAAGAGAAAAATTTTTGAATATGAATGCCATGGGCAATGAAATCCAGCATTATACAATTCCCAATGAGGTCAGAAATGTAAGGTGTAAAAGTTTCAGTATAACTTCATTATAAATATTAAAGAAGTGCAGGGAAGTACCAAGGAGCTATACTCCGAACAAAGAAGAGGCTGGAGATACCTTGGAATATGTTATATCACAGATTAATAATGACTTTTATTCCTTATTCACATACATAAGAGAAAATAATAGTGCTCATTTCTTTTTTTGGGGCATATGAGAATTGGATTCAAATCATACTGAACATATTCAGAGGCAAAGTAGGATTTCTTCGTATATGAATTTCTAAAGACTTCATTTATGAATAGATATACATAGATTATTAGATCATTTTGCTTTAGAAGCTCACAAAACCTCTCTGTGAACCAAATTGTGCAGAGAAAAGGTCAAATTTTTTATGTAAATCGCTAACCAGCTGAAAGCAGAACAGATAAAAGCAAAAAAATTGGGAACCTACAGGCATTTTCTTATTGTCCATAGTACTTAACCTGTTGTACTATTATGTCCCTATTATGTTCCTGTTCCTGCTACTTGGGATGCTATTGATTCTCTGGAATATCTAGTAAGACTCTTATAAAGCTCAGTTTTCTAATGGATGGAATAAAAGCCCTGAAGGGCTTATCATATAAGCAAATATACAGCTTTCAATGTTCACACTTGTTTTTAACCTTTTGACCTGTGAGAGCTGAAAAGGCATGATCATAGACTGTGGATTACTGTGTGAAAAGTACATGGCTACCTCGATGCTTTCCTAGGACTGGAGACTGCCTCTAAGGTCTGCCAAAAGGATTGGCTGTAATAGCTCTTTGGCTCTGTTTCTCTGAATGTGGCTGAAGAGTATAAATCCTGAAGTTTTGGTTAAAAAGAATAGGGAAAAGTGAGCTGGTGGCTTCCTAATTAATATCCTTTCTAATTATTCTAGATTATTTACCAGCTATTATGACACAATATGCACCCATTTATTTTACCATAAAAGGACATTAATAGACCATTGGTGGACAGGACTGTGTGAAAAAAAGATATAGTATTAATGGACCATGAAATGATCCTAACCAGTAATTTGATGAAAGGGCTGTAATATCACAGAATCACAGAGTGTCAGGGGTTGGAAGGGAGCTAGAAGATCATCTAGTCCAACCCCCCTGCCAGAGCAGGG
>JAOEGS010011383.1:0-23447 GCA_025447755.1 Corythornis vintsioides | reverse complement strand
CAACCCCCCTGCCAGAGCAGGGGCACCTAGACCAAGTCACCCAGGAACAGATCCAGGCGGGTCTTAAGTGTCTCCAATATATTTATTTCCAAATTGTTATCTAGTACAGAAAGGAAAAAGTTAAATGAGAGACCCTTTTATTTATTTATGTATGTGCATGGCCCTCATAATTGACACACCACAGGTGTCCAGGCACATGAATGTCTTGTTTCTAATAGCTATCCCTCTCTAAAGCTCTGCAGCACCTTCTGAATACAACTGGCACTGGAAAAGTCCTTGGAAAGTTACTGCTAGAGACTTTTGTAGAAGCAGAGCAGACAACAATAGTACATCAGTTACCAACTGGCCAAACAGGAGTTTGAAGCACAAGTGGCCTGGGCATTAATGTCCAGTGTATGTACATATAATCACACATTTCTGTAATTAAGCTGAATATAGATCACATAAAAAATAAGCCAATTTCAGAAAAAGTGTATTTCCATCACACAAATGTCTAAGCATGAAGAAAAGACAAACATTATGGCTATATTTTAAATAACAGGCAAGAAACCCACAAACCACCCCATAAAAATATGCTAATACTCTTGGTCATCTGCTTTTATTCTGACATGTAGTGTAGTTATGATCCTGAAATAGAAATAATTTCATTCATATTATAGTTATGTACTTTCTTACCTCAAAGTGGGCAAAATGAGTTCTAAATTTTTGTATAGCACTGCTCCAAGTACAAATACAGTTGATTCATCTAGTTCTGAAAAGAGAAAGTAAAAAAAAAAACAACAAACCAAACCAAACAGATCTTTAAACTCTTTTCCAAGCCTTCATCATCATAAAAAACTGTGCATATCACTTATCATTCTAGTTAAAATTTTATTTTAAATAAACCATCATAATTCTGAATTATGTTGTGGAAGTCTGTCATAAAGATGCAGGACTCTTAAGAATATATCAAAGGATCACATTTTCAAAAAATCCATCACTGTGTACTGACATCTATGCTAGTTCATTTATATTTATTATAAAGTATTTTTAAAGACCATCTTGAGAGTTTAATGCCTAGCAAGTAAATTCTCTATTGTCAGAGATCTGCACTGCAATGGTATCTGTAAACTGTATCAGAAACCAGGGTAATTTACTTCCTGAGCATTCTTTGGTAAAAGTAAACCTGTTGGAATGGCCCATCCTGTTAGAGTGAACAGCTTCAGAGGTTGCAGAGCTGTACTTCAGGTCACCTCATAGTGCCTCAAATACAATTCTGCACACAATAATTAAGCATTGTCTCTTTGGCACAGAAAATAACGTCTGGGAGTCCTGTACCACTTTGTTTAAAAGTCTGAAATTAAGCCCCATCATTTCTCTCTGGGATAAGCTGTGGGTACTGGATTTCTTTGAAAGATGAATAAAATAACCACCCCTATATCATACAGTGGCCCTATGAGACAAGATCCTGACTTCCCTTGGTAAAGGTAACACAAAATTAACATGCTGACATGCTTCTTTACCTGTTGACAGAGGGGTGAAGATATTTTTTGGAATTACAACCCTGTCTTCTGAGTTTCGTGCCCAATCAACCATTCCTTTTCTTCCTTTCATGGGGAAATTGATGTCAGTTAAAACAGATGCAGCAGGAAGCTTCTGAATGCTAGCCACTAGTAAGAGAAAGCACAAATCAAATAAAATTGTGTTTCAAACTTTAAAGCATCATATGATGTAGCAGCACAGCAATAACAAAAAATGTTTAATAATGTATTTCACGTAAAGCAGGAATTGATAGGATGTTAGCTGGCATGGGAAGAGTAATATTTTGTTTGTTATGCAATTCAGCTATGTATTAATTGTGTGGCATTGATCGTATCATTTGTCAGCCAGTTTCTGATTAATAGGGATTATTGAATGTACTGGTTTATTACCCTGAAAATCACACATTAGGACATCATCGTGTCTTCAGAGCAAATTCTAAAATGATCAAATGTGACAATGAAAGGAAGAGGATGCTGCAAATTGCTTTGGGAAGCAACAGCTAGATGCGGGCTAATGAAGCAATAACAGAGCTTTTATCCCCTACACAGGCACAATCTCAAGATAGAACCATTAAGGAGATTCAAATATTAAAAGACTTCATTGTTTTCACAGAAATAATTCAGTATAGCACTTGATTTCTTTTCCTTGAAAGAATAATCTCCATTCTGAATTCTTAATTATATTTTTTCCATCTAGAACAACCCCAACCCTCCAAACAACATTACTGTTATAGCTGTAACAGATACAGAAAGACAGAAGAAATAGGTATTCAATCTAATAATAGGCAGCTTGGAATTTCATTTACTCATTCTCTTTTTCTAACTCCAAATCAACTTCAGCTATGCTGTGAAATCTAAATATGATTCCATGGCAACTCGGTCAGTTGTTGTCAAACTGCTTTTGAGGAACTGACAGGGCTGCAAGTGTTTCCACACACCCAGAGATGACCAACAGCACATTTGGAGCACTAGCTCCATTCTTGATGTAAGCCATGGTGATAACCCTTTCCTGGGCACTGAAGAGGCTAATGTAGTTGGAAGAGTTTGAATGTAAGGACTATACTTTGATCTGCATAACAATTTCACTGCAAGAACTCTGCAAGAGGGTTAAATACAAAGACAATGGGAGACAGCTGTTAAAGCAATCAGAGTAGCAAAATTAAAGTAGAAAACCATTAGGTGTCTCCTCGGTGGATTTCATTTGAAAGGGAATTGTAATTCAAACACAAAAGAAGAGAAAAATTAAGAGGTTAAAAATATTAACTCTACAAACATATTATTTGATAACTGACTCTTCGTTTCAAATGAGACTGCTTGTGTATTAAAGAATTACATTAGTGAGGTGATACTTGAGGCTATTTCAGCCTTTCCATTATAAAACTATCATCAGGGCTTTACAATTCTAGTTACAGAATTACAATCCACTCTGAGCTGAAACTGGCAAATACATTCCCAGCCCTAAAGGCATGCTTTTTCTTGTGAATTTTCAGGTGGTGCGTGGGTGGAGGAGAGTACAGGTATTTTAGAATTATTGGGGCATAAATTGGATTGTGTGTTTTCATCTGCAATCAAGGGTTATACAGAATACATTAAGATTGTAAAAAATTGATGTTTTCCCATAGTTCCTAAAATCTGAAAATAAACTTATGTTATTTTGCATATAAATAAAATAAAACCTCCAGTTATTTAGATTTCAAAAGTAAATACAGCATTTATAGTACAATATTGGGGGTTTTATTTGCACAGTATTTATCTGAGTATCTACCTATCTATCTACCTAATTAGCTAGTGGAGCCTTAATATTTCATCTACCTTAGGGATGACAGTCCTCTTTATTAAAATAGGAAATCAATGTTACTCAATGGAATTCACTCTGCAAAACAGAAAACTACTTTAAGACTGGATAAATGGTAAAGGTCTAGGATAGCATGTCTCCAGACTCTGTCTGTCTCTCTGGTTTAAATAGAGCTATTAATCATGGTACCTAAGTACTACTGTGAAGAAAAAAAAATCAAAATATTTGTTAATATTTAGGTGATGAATAACATAAAGCCTAAACATAAAACCTAAATATTTGGCTTATGGCTTGTATGCAATAAATGTAAATATATTTATTTATTGAGCAGTGTTAGGTTTATGGTTGGACTCAATGATCTTAAAAGTCTTTCCCAACCTAAATGATTCTTTGATTTTATATATTGCCATTCATGATTCAGGAAAGTTTTTGTTCCACACACAGTCAAACAAAAGTGTCTTTACTGAATTTCACAGAAGATTCAATCTTAACATCTTGGAGATATTGGATATTTTTACATAGATAGAAAGACTACACAGCACACTTAATGGAAATAGATTTTCTAAAATTCTCACTCCATGTCCTGCAAAGTCTACCTCTTACAGATCCATAAAGATTATTAGATCTTTCTTTAGTCACTTTGCTGCATAATTTCAAGAGGATGTGCTTATTAATTTCCAATATGGCATTTACTTTTGAAGATGTAAGATAATTTAATGGAATCTGACTGAAGGAACTAGCTCAGTCCATTAACATGGCCAGGAAATATTTCCCACCTCTTCAGTGCCACTGCTAACTGTATTTTATTAAAAACAAAACAACAAACAAACAGCAAAAACCAACAACAACAACAAAAATACAAAACCAAAACCAAACCACCCTAATATTCTTATTAAATATTAGTCTACACTCATTTCGGTGAGACCTTGTTCTTTGTTTTTGTTTTTTGACATGAACAAGAAATGAAGAAGTCAGGAAAAAATTAGACACAGAAAGTTTACAGGTAGAGAAACTTGTTTAAGGTGTAGAATATGTTGCATTATTTTATTCTCTGGACTCGCTGTGGTTCCTATGTACCTTAAATTACAATTTTAGTGAGATTATCAAGGATTAATAAATTAAAAAGTAGGAAAAAAGGAAATCTCATTCATGGTATGACAGAGAAATGACTGGATGTTTGCTCATGGACTAAACCCAACTTCTGCTCTCACAGTAGAGCTTTAGGTTTTAAAATTACAGTGCAAGTCAAATGAACCCATTGATCCCTACCCTTATCAAAGACTGAACCAAAGCTTTTAGAAGAGATGCTTAAAATCTGAGTCTGAATTCTGTAGCATCCATGTATTTAAAAAAGAGGATTCAATGCTGGTTCTAATTCTCCTTTCTCATACAGGATAACAAGGGTTTGTTGTGTTTTATCAAAACTCAATTGACCTACTGAAAATGGGAAAAAAAAAGTAATTTATTTTCAGAAGAAAATGTGTTCTCATGATAAACAGAATGCTTCCTTATTCAGAAAAATGCTGCAAGCAAAACATGACTGGAAGCTGTACTTCATTAACTAGAAGACAACCCCACCTTTAGGGAGTTACACTGAAGAAGATGAAGACATGAACAGCCAAAGAGATGCAGAGCCACATCTAAGGTGCTCTGTGCTTCTGAAAGAGCTTGATTCTTTTCCAGTCCTCTTAGTTTTGTGCATTCTTGCTACTAAGACTAAGGTCTCCCTTAGTGACTCTTTCCTTTTCATAAAGGAAAAGAAAGACAGCATAAAGCAAGACAGAAGATGGGACTGATGCATAAGAGTAAGTTGTCATTTAAGGGCAAGAGTTTTAATGTTACAGACATAAAGGTGAAAACCATAGTAACACTGAGGGGACAAGGCCACCTGTAACTCTATTTTAGATTAACTGCACAGAGAAGATGCAGAAACCAAGCATTTTTTGATCACTAAGGTGACTGGCAAAAGTGTCTGTGGTGGTGATTCTAGCTGATAACAAGAGAAAAAGAGACTGAGGCTGAAATTAATGTTAAGGTAGTGAGCTCAGAAAATGGGAATTATGATGAAGCTGTCTTGAAATAAAGGAGAAAAAAGAAAAGCTGAGAGATCTTTTACATGTATACTTATCAAATATGATAATTAGTTATCCAATAAGAACTATTAAAAAGATAGAAAGAGGACTTAGATGACAAGAGATCCATAAGGGGGCAAACAGACATGAAAGTCATTAGCAGGGAATTGATAAAAATATTCTCTTAACATTACATTGCTTGGGGCAGTGATGAGCAGAGTTACAGTAATTGCTTCTCAGAAACAGTAAATTAAAGCAAAAGAAAGATGGCCATTGTCTTATCTCTAAGGAAATGACAGCTAAGTCCTAACATTCAGAAATCTAGAGAGATGTCAGCTAAGTTATGTAGGATATTGAAGTTACTGAAAGTGAATTCTGAGGCATGGAGAGAAAAGATTTGATGCATAAAAGCCACACACAGAGGAAAAAAAACCCAAAACATGTGAATCAATAGATGTTTCTAATTGAAGCTTTTTGTAGCAGAGTAAAAACAGATTGCTATTACATTTTATTATTGAATGGCTTTTTAATCATACAAAATGGCATGAGCAAATTAAACCTGAGTGAGCTGTAAATTACTTTGACATAGAATCTCAGAGCATCTACAGTATGGAAGTGGCTAGTACAGTCTGATTAAAAGCCATATCCTGCAAAACAGCACATATGGAGCAAGCACTTTCAGGTGGTACTTCTTTTTACCTCAATTCACAAGGCATATATCATTTTTTTCATGTTCCTTTCCAGAAATGTTCCAATCATGGCATTTGGTTTCTTTCTTTATACTGTGAGCAGCAAGTAAGATCCTGAAAAATCTCAAGGCTGTTGCTAAGACTAAGGACTAGACTGGTCCTCTCATTAAATGCATCAGCAGTTGCTTTCTGTTTTTAAATCCTGGCCAAGTCAGAGAAAGCATTGATGGTCTAACACTGCCTGTTAGTCTACTGAGCTAATGTTTTGAGCATGGAATGAGGAAGATCTGTGTGCATGGAAGTCCCCTGAAAAGGGGGTCCTCATCTAAAGGAGTTATAAACCATACCTTACTCACCTTAGATGAGAAATTAAGATTCTAGGTTATCACCATAAAAACCTGGGCTACCAAGGAGGATCCAAAGTGTATTTGAGTATTTGTTTGACAACAGGCACAATATATGAGTCAAGGGTTTAGAAGAGAGGCAGGTCACCTTAATTCATCACAGGTAACTAAGGGGTGTTTCAGATTAGTGGATTACTAAACTCTTGACTCTACTAATTGGAAATGACCAAGGTGTCATAAGGCAGTGCACCTCCTTCACACACACACACCTTTAGAGCTCTAGCTGCCAATACACAAAATCAGCTCTGATATAGTGCAACTTTGCAACTTATATCAAAGTACTGTGAAAAGGTCTTTGAGAAGTAGGGGGGTGTACTCCTTCACTCAGGAGCAACACTTCAACTCAATCAGCTGTGACTGTGCACAGATGTGTATTTTGGTTGTCTGAACACTGGCCTGCAGATTTGGTGTCAAGATCAAGTGGTCTTGGACCTACCTTTTTGCTATGGGTTTGCCTGGAAACTACTGGGCTGGTGCTTGATGCTGTGACTTGACTTCTTGGTTTAACATCAGATATGTCTCATCATTATGGGCTTTGGTGATCTGAAATTTGTCTGGGCTTGGCTACCATCACAGACCTCCTCTGCTTCTTGTTTGAGTGCTGTGAGACCTCACTTTTGCAATGAGGCCACTGTGCATGCCCTGCTGTCTCCTGGTTTCCCCCACAGAACAGGCTACTCTTCCTTCTCCCTGAACCCAACACCTGATGAGCAGGTGCTGTGATATCTGCATTGTAAATGTGCTCAGGCCAGGCTTTAACAGCATCAGATAGAGTATCTGAAACAGAACGGATTTAAACACAGGTCTCTTGTGTCTCAATTTCATGTTCAAGCCATGATTCTAACCTTCCTCACAGGAATTCCTAAATAGGTCTTTGCTTTCTGGAGGCGTGTCTAATTTGTCTTGAATGTTCTCCATGGAGGAGATAAAGTGGATTAAGATTTGCTTAAGGGATTGTAAAAAGTCGTCCTGGGGCACTGTGAAATCTAATTGTCAGGATAATGTACACATACTTTATTTAGACTGTTTGCATCATGCATGGCACAATGAAAACTCAGTACCTCAGTGGGACATAAAGAAACTATCCAATATAAGTAGTAAGTAATACTAATTAGAGTGAGTTTGATTTACTTGTTCACATTGTTGAATTCTAAATTAACTTTAATAACTCAGGAGAAATATTTCAGAGTTATCATGGTCATTTCAATAAAACAACTGCACAATTAAGAGATACTTTAAAAACATCTAACTAGAAATCTGGCCTATAAAGAATGACAGAACTTGGTTATTATGAGCTGTTATAATGCAATCACATGAGTCACTATGGCATGTGGACCTTGTATGCAGCTCTTGTTATCCAGTTCTTGTAATCCTATCTCAGCATCCCCTGCTTCTTTCCTCCCACTCACCCCCAACAAGAGGCTCTTCATATTTATCAAACTTGTGGGAGAAGGAATCAAAAAGAACCAAGCAGCTAAGAAAAGATTGAAAACCAAAAGTCAACTACTCAACTAAGTTAAAGGTTATAATACTACAGTCTCCCTTATCTGCATCTGGGTGTCTTACATGTCCATTAATTTTGAGAAGTAAAGCAAGCCACACATGGAAGCAAAAGAAAACAAAGAATTAATCTCTACCTCCCATCATCTGGCTATGTCTGGACCTTTTCAAGGGCTCCCAATGTGTAGTGGTTGCTATGGAGGACAAGCTGATGCCCCCCCCACTCCAGTCCTTTTCCTAGCTTTTATAGTTCAGCTGATGTCATATGGTAAGGAATATCCCTTAGGTCAGTTTGGGTCAGCTGTCCCAGTTGTGTGCCCTCCCAAGATCCTGATACAAGCCAAGATCCCATGGGCCTTCTGTGCCACTTGGGCACAGCACTAACTCATCTTGAGGTGGTGTCAAACAGCTCTCCCAAGTGCCTCTCAACCAGGCTGCTCTCCAGCCACATCCCCCAGTCTGTAGCACTGCAGGGCTTCACTTCAGGTTGTTCACTTCTAATTTATAATTCACAGTCAAAGTGGTTTTCCTAGTACAAATAATTCCTTGGAGAAGAGGACAATCAATAAGGGCCATCTTATATTATCCTTTTTCCCCAACATATCCTGATTATGGCTTTATTACCCAACAAACAGTATTTTACAGGGCAATGGAAATAAAATTGCTTTTTTTTTCCCCTTCAGTTATTTTCCCCATTTTCCCCTTACTGTTCTGTGTACTTTTCCAGCCTTTATAGAGTATTTCTGATGTACTAAATGGGTTTTCTGTCCCTAATCGCAAAACATCTAAATGGTGCTTTATTGGAAACCAAACTAACTGTGCTCTGGTGGCAAACATTCATAACAAAATTTCTAAACTGAACAAAAGAGGAACAAAGTTAAGGGTCAGTGAAAGGATGCTCAGTTATTTGCAAATATTTCAAAGCAGAAACTTTTTGTGCAGAAGCAGAAGAGTGGACAGCATAATCTAGACCTATCTTAATATGAATTGTGGTTATTAATTAAATCTTGATGATTTAAACATTTGAGTTCTACAGTTACACTGTATTTACTGCAAAGGGACATTTGAATGGTAATGAAGCATTTTCAAAAAGGTGCTCAATGTCATCATTCAGCAAATGAGACTTTCAGTGCATGTACTGAGACAACATACTGGTTGCACTGCTTGGAGAAAGAAATTAATTGGACATGGAAAGAGGTTTTTTCTCCAGAATTAGACCAACATTCACATAAACAATAAAAATGGAACTGATAAGAATTTAGCATCAACAATATAAGAAGTAAAATCAGTTAAGTGAAACAACTAATCTAATCACATTACAGAAATATGCAAATGTTATTATTCAACGAAGTCTACAGGATTGGAAAATATATATAAGATAGGAGAAGAGGAGGATGGAAGCCCTTAAACAAAACCTGCAAGTATGTTTTAATACACAATTCCTTGGGCTTTTTAACAATGACTTAATACATTTAGGTTGTGTTTATGGAATTTTTGCATTATGCCTTCCTTTGTTTTCAGTTCTTTCTGTCACAGATTAAATTCAGATTGGGCCCAAGTGATTAAACTGAGAGCAAAGAAACCTCACAGGAACAGTAACTTGACCATGCTTTTCCTACATTCTTGAGAAAACCCTAGCCACCAACTATGGAATAATTTGCTCTTTTAGTTCAAACTCCAATATACCATAGACTTGATCTGAGTGAAAAAAAAATCTAATTATTTAGATACTCTATGAAATGAAATCATTCCAACTTGAAAGATTAAGATGCCAATATAAACAGAGTCTTAATGTTTTGCACCACCAAGAGGTTCAAATGCTGTGAAGAATCAAAATGCTGTTTTGGCAATATATCAATTTGTAGCTTGGCAGAAAGAGTGTGGTAACTGTCCACCAGAGCTAGGAGATAACAACAAAAAACTGCAGTTTAAACAATTCCATTCCATGCCCAGCTATAGAGACTTTAAACATTACTAAAACCAGGGACAGTGCAGATTAATATGAGCATAGAGAATGCTGAGTGACAGGTAAAAACCTGGATCCTAAAAATCTGTTTCTTTCAATTGAAATTATATCCATAGGGAGAAAAATAAACAGAAAGCATATGTGTGACTAATTTGACAGAGACTCCCTCAAATCACACATTAATAAACTCATGAACAAATATGCTGTTTGATAATTTAAAGATTAACAAAATTACGAACAGAAGAAAATGTTCTAATAAATGCCTGTAAGGAAAAATGGACAAATTCCTACACAGTTACTTGCTTCCTTCTTTCCAAGTTTTAAAAGAAAATTCCTAAATACATGCTTCAAGTACATGCAAAGAACAAACACATACATTCAGCAAACTCTCTCTAATATCTTGTCAAATAAAATGATACAGTATAAAGATAAACACTTCAAACTCCTTTAAGATTTGCTGTTGAATACAATTTCTAAGTAGTTTAATTAGTGTCATATTTGAATGTCTTATTCAATTGATGTGCAGTGTCTATCATGTCAGTTTATAAGAGGTTTAGATATCTATAATTTTGTTTGGAAAATTATTTCTAAGTACAATCAAGAATGTAAAATGGATGATGTGGTATAAAATCACTAGCCATATTTTCCAGTAGTAGAACTATTAATCCAAGAAATGGGTATAAATTCAATTTGGCAAAGTTAAATGACAGTCATTCTGCAGAAATTAACTTTCTTTGTGCATTGTTGACTGTGAATGGAGACCATTATTTTTCACTGCCAAGATAGTGATGCAATTTTGAAAGCTAAATGAGCATTTAAAACACTCATTCTGTGCTTCTGCAATGTACAATCTAAGATACCTAATGTCAAAATGAGACATTCCCTTTAATCTTTATGAGCATATTGTACCCACTTGAGGTAAAAATGAGTAAGGAGGGGTAAGCTTGCTATAGTTTTGATAAATGTTTTCCTCAGAAACAGGAGAATTCTTGTACATGCAGCTTTCCTGACTGCCAGTCCCAATCACAGAATTGTCATGGCTGAGAAAGACCTCTAAATTCACTGTGTACAACAATCAAACCATGTGTCCAACTGTCATCCTGATGAACAGCCCACAGTTTAATCCCCATGGGCAGGCCAGTTGCTGTTTTTCATTCCTCTGCTTTGTTGGAGATGAGGTTTTGGTGCCAATAAGGGAGGGAATATGTCTCACCAAAGGAAAAAAATTATACACATATGAATGGATTTCCAAATATCTGTCTCTGAGATCAGCCCATATGCTAGCTAAGCTGCTCTACAACAGTACAGACAAGTTACTACACTAATATGCTGATTTCCCATAGATGTACTTGAAATCTACCTCTTTTCAAGATACTTGTCTGCTGAGTAATGGAAACTAGTATAAGGCCATAAAATTTTAATAGCAATATATGACACAAAAAAACCCCATATAACTAACACTGCTATATATTAACTAATGTAACTGGCACTAAAATTGGAAGACCTCATAAGTTGGAAAAAAACTTCAACAAGCTAATAGTCAAAGGATAGCATAAACTTTGAACCACAGATGATGTAAAAAGTCATTAATGACATCTAATTTCTTTTCTAGAATAGCATTTCCCAAACTTTATTTTTAAAAGCTTTAGAGAGGAATGGTGTCTATGGCTGATTACATCTTCAAGTATGTGGAGAGTGTTTTTTTAAAATTAAAAAAACAAAAAACACTACAACAGTATCAAGCTATTTGACACTGTACCACTTTTTGTTTTGGTTGTTTTTTTTTTTGCGTGGGAAAAAGTTTTTCTTCCCTCTGTAAAGAGAAATAAAAATAAAAATTATTTAAAAATTTATTTCACAAACCTTACCAAAAATCACCGATCTCAGCATTCAGCCAGAGTAATAAATAGGGTCCTAAAACACATGGCAGAAGTCAGCCAAACCAAACCAAACCAAACCCATGAAATGAGTGGACTTATGGGTTCAGAAAACAGAAATGATACTTCATAGCTTTGAGATCCAGCTCTTGTATTTAGCAAACCTCCTGATTTTATTACACAGATGCTTTGGGATGTTTTGAACTGATCATATTGGCACTGTTTGCTCTCTTTCCATTATACAGTCTGTTATTAACAGGATTGCAGAGATATACTTAGTATCCATACATTAAGGTCTGCTTCTCCATATCAAAGAAGAAAAAGAAAATTACACACAGAAAAACATAATTACTCAGAATGATATCTGCTTACGTTTACATGGCTTTGAAGTATGACCTCAACATTATGTTGTAATTTCACTGCAAAACTAATTATGTACCATAAAAATATTTTTTTCTGATATTAATAATCCACTAACACACCCACAAAAATGAACTGAAAAATTAAAAACACTTCTCCAGTTTGTTACCTCCATTTTTATGTTATTTCAGGCTACACAATTTGAAAAAGGTAGATCTGTACTGCTATTTGGCATTAAACCCAAGGAAATCAGCAAGGAAATCAGATACTTTTTCCACACAGCAGGTTGATTTGTCTAATAGTCTAGCTAGCAGTTCTTTCCCTCCTTTTTTTTTTTTTGTGTGTGTGTGTTTGTGTTTGTTTTGGTTTTGTTTTGTATTGTTTTATGTTGTTTCTCTTTGTTGGGGATTTTTGCTTGTTTGCTGTTTTTTTTTCTTCTTTGGCTTGTTTTTTAGTTTTGGGGGTTTGTCTGTTTGGGTTTGGTTTTTTATTTGGTTTTCCATAAGAAGAAGCCATAAAATAAAACCAGTCTTTGGCAGCTAGTATGCCACATTCTTAGCTTGGAATAAACCATGCTACCTCCACATTCAAAAGGGAGCTCATTTTTGGTTAACAGATCTCTCTCTTACATTGCAAGTAGCATGGTAATAGCTGTCTCTTGTCTTTGTAAGTAAATACTGTATGTTGACTCCAGAGTTTCAGATAGGAAATCAGTCTATTTTCACTGATTACTGCTAGTTTTCACTAGCTAAAATATTATTTGTTTGTTTTATTCCTATTTTAACTAATTTATATTTCATGGGGCTTTACTTCAACTTCTGTTTAATTTTCCTTCTTTCATTTTCAGTCATAAATCTCTGACCATCTCTAGCTAGTGTATTGCTGGACACTCTTATGGTGATGGCCTTACAGGGACACAAAATTCCAGAATGAGTTATCAGTTTATGTGACTTTTCATCTTGTTTTCAAATTATGACATTCTGGTGCCTCCCCTGTTTAAAGGGAGGACTGTGTTGTCTGGACTATCTTAACTCTATACTTAACTGAATATGATTGTTGCCTCTTGGCAATATGAAATGATAATACTCTCTTAGGTGTGCATTTACTCCATTAACTCAAAGCTAGCACCACAGTCTCTTCATTTCTATTCCCTTAAGCTTCATTCTACTTGGAAATTGTTGGGAGTTGCCTAAAGATGCAGCTGTCCAAGGCAAAGGAGGTTTCTCAGGGCAATGCTTAAGTGCACTTGTTAATGTCATAAATCAAGCGATTCCTTTAGAAATCACCAGCTATTAATTGCTCATGTAAAAGGCATGTATAAAGAGAATGATTCAGAGAAGAGTTTATAGAAGGATATATGTAGGCATGGTACAAGAATCTAAGAGACATAAACTTAAATGCTGCAAAATTTATTTCCACAAATGGCCTGCTGACAATGCTTTCTGTTTCAGTTGGATGCATTTTTAAAATCAGACTGAAGCCTGGATGTCTGCATGTTTTATAGTTTCCACTTCTTTAGAATCCTTTATTCAACTGTTACTTAATGTAAGACAGTGAAGGGAAACACCTTGGATTATTCCATTTTCCTATAGAACCCATTTAAAAGTACTGAAAAGTGAATTTATTTTGTGTTACTTTTAAGGATCATTCATAAATCGTATACAAAACTACTGAATTATTACTGTAACTATATAGCCATAGAATTAAGTCAGATTTTTTTATCCACATTTGTGGAGTTTGAAAAAGATTCATATAGACATTCCCTTGATATTAGTCATTTTTAATCTTCAGTAACCAAAAGACATATTTCCTCAGGATCATTTCGTATGCAGTTTTAGAAAAGAGAGAAAAAAATCCACTATTTTATTAACTGTTTACAGCTAAGTTTTCAGAGAATGTGAATCATTTAGCAAGCTTATTTGATATTGAGAAAAAAAATATAAGCTTTTGATTATTTACTTCAAGCATTAGGTTGGATGCTGTGATGAAACAGACCTTCAAAGTGTGCTTGAGGTTTTTCCTCTTTAATCAGTGGAAAAAGCCTGAGTTTTCTAAAAACCAACATATTGATCTGATGAAGGAATTGCTGAGGCTGCTGCAAAGGAAATTATATGAATATATATGGAACAGAAATATATAAGAGTATCCAAAAAATTCCAATTGACCCTTCCCTATACCTTTTCTATTTTTTTTTGTAATTTTTTTTCCTGAAAACTATATCTTCTGATAGCTTTTAGCCAGCAGAAAATTGTTAAATACAGTTTGAGAAAGTTAAGAACAGGGAAATAGGAGAGTGACACCATCTGTGTATGAATTTTGGGAGTTGAAGGGCTTTTTGAGGAGTGAAGATTACATTTTCATGTAGTAGATCTGCTCAACTGACAGTGTATTGGTTTGGGGCAGGAAAGACTGGTAGGCTACATCTGAGTGTGAAGCAAAGAGGACTAGGACAAGGAGCTAAAGTCATGAATGAAAAGAAGAGGGGGCAGAAGGCAGACCTGGGGCAGTTGCCAGGAATTAAAAAGCATGTACTAACATATAGATTAGTTAAGAATTTGTTTTTCTGTGGGCAAGATTAAACAGAGATATTAGTCTAGTTTATCTTTTTATTCACTTTTCAGTTGTGTACATCTAGTCCCTTTTAACAATCTGTTCTCAAACATCTATTCTAATCATTCCAGTTCTCAATCTGTTGCACCCCTTTTCTTTAGATGACATGAATCATTCAAGCCTAAACTAGTCACTAGGCTGTCTCTATAGACAGTAGAGGCATTTCCAGAAAAGAACCCATGTCCTTACCCTAGATGTCTAAGATTAGATGAATTGCTGTCCTGGGAGGTAGTTTCCCTTCCCCTTAAAGGGACCTTAGGTTGACTTTAGCAAAATCTCTGAAGCTTAAAGTCAGTAGAATGAATTCCAGCTATATAATATTAATTGAAAAGAGCAGTGCAAGTGATGATTTTTTTTTTTTTAACAAATTTATAGTTTTTGCACACTATTGATGGGTTTTTTTTGTTGTTTTATTTTTTGTCTGAGCACTGCTGAGAAGTGACCATGGGGTTTTACTGAATTCTGTCAGATTCCTACATTATGTATAGTTTGAACTATTCTTGCCTATGTGTTCTGTCAACACTCAATTTAATCTGTCAGTGGATATCCCCTTCTTTTCATTTTCTCTACCCCCTGGAGATTTTTTTTTTTTCTTCTCTCTTTGACTAGTCTAAATAACTTTGTGATATCTGCATATTTTAGAATGCTACTGATCATTCAAACACCAGTATTCATAAAATTACCATTAGAAGGGGCTTTCTCATGCTGAAATTCTGCTTATTTTCTGTCCCAAAAAACAACCATGACAACACACTGCATTTTAAGATTATTTAGTGTTCTCATTAATAGCTCCTAAGAGCTGTAAGCTTGATGTTTTACAAAAGAGTGTCCTTTAACCATTTTTTGGCTGCTGCTCTTAAGGAAATTTATTTGACAATAGATGAAAATTTTCTTTTATGAAAAAATCCTTATCTGCCATAGAAATATATGCCTCCTAATGCTACTCCTTATTTTTCACATTCCACCTATACCTTTAAAGACAGTTATGTTTGTGGCACTCAAATACTCCAGACTTGCAATTTTCTTGAAATTAAGGGATAAATAATTCTTGATATTATTTCAGTTACCTTTTGGTATATTTCTTCAGAACTCTTAATGGTTTACTGTGATGGGACCCTAAATCAGCCAAAGCCTTAAGGTGGATAATCTTAGGTTTTTAGTTCTCAAAAAAAAAATAAATTAAAATGCTGTTAGAAGTCAAGACTAAAATTTTTATCTCAAATCGTGGACTCTCATTTTAAAATAGAAAACCAAAAGCAAGTAGTTAACACAAATTAGTAATATGGTTTAAAAGCTTTTCTCCAAATGTATGTTGTGTCCTTGCACGTGGGTCTGTGTTTTCAGCTAATTCAGGGACTTTGGTAGCAAAAGCTACTGGGTTTTTTTTTCTTTTCCCTATGCCTGCTCAGCTGAAGAAGGTGAAGGAGGAAGAAGAACAAGAGGATGAGAAAGGAGTCTTCCATGTCCTATCAGAGGCTTTTATTTCACTTAATAATTTCTTAAAGCCATATCATATAGCACTGAGAGCACACAAATAGAACAAATACCATCTGTTCCAGCCATGCATGATCAGATTGTTGCTTTTACATTTTTCATAGCATATTCTCTATTATAGAGAGAATATCTAGGAGGCTATGGGCCTTGGTTTAATGGAAATGCTTTTGATTTGACTAAGCTGCCTAAATAAACCCCAGTGCACAGATATTAGACCATCTGGATCTTGAACCAGTTTCTGATATTTTGTTTGTAAGCAACAAAATTGGAGTTAAAAGCCAACCTGTAAAGTTGAAGAGTGGCAGGCATCTGTCCTTATAAACCTTCTTAGCTACTCTCCAACATAATGTGGCTTCCTATAGTCTACCATATGTCCCATGGGCTGAAAATATGCAATGTATGGTCATTGCATTGTTGCTGGTGTTCAGTAACTTAAGCCACAGTTACTTATTTCTGTGTCTTGAGAGAAAAATAAATTTCCATCTGCAGAGGATCTCAGGATATTAGAATATTGAACACACTTGATGTTCAAATTTTATATGGAACCCTATAATGTCCTTATAGAACATAATGTTCTTAATTAGAAATTAATTTGCAAGCCGAAATTAGTAGAAGAAAACAAATAATTCAGTGCAGTACTGTGAAATTTGCTGCAGAACTTGATGTTTTGGACAAGAAGCAGAAATTAATCCTTAGTACCGAATATTTTTTTCTCACAATTCTGAACTGTAAAGTTATTCTAAAATGAAAACACAGCAAAAGGTATTTAAAATATGTGAAGGTGCTGAGGCAATATTTTATGGTTAATTACTACTTCTGGGTAGTCCTGTTTAAAGGTGTTTGGCTTCCTTTCTGTACACATCTACTTCCTGCATGGAATATGTTTGCAGAGAATTAAATGGCAATAATGATATTACAAACTATGAACAAGACTTTGCACATTTTGAAAGTCTTGTTTGTACAGTAGAATTAACTGCAAGACAACTGCATAGTTTATTCCTTAGTTGACTCATAAACATTCCCAAAATTCCAAGTACACAGCCAGTCATACACAGTTACACCAACCCCCTGAGGATAACTACTCTAAAACTGACTTATTGCAGATAAATATATTTCTTTCTTCTTTGTGAAAATAAGAAACTGCTCCTTGCTGATAATAATCATCAGTCACCATCTCACCATGTCACCTGAGCTCAGGTGTTCTGGTCAATGAGCTGCACAGCTGTGACCTTGTCCTTTCCTCATGCTTGACTGAGCAAAGGGAGGATAAACTCTCACCAGTACATCAAGGCACAAAGCTAGGTAGTCAGAATAAACCCATAAATTAATTTACTTTTCTCAGTTTCTTTCCATGGTTACAGTTAAGAACCAAGTTACTCCTGAGTGCCTAAAAATATATGTGGGAAGAGAAAGATAATCAAAAGAAAGCCTGCTTAGGTTATACAGTTGTCTAGACTAGGCAGTGCACAGCACAGTTTCTGATTCAACTGCAAAGTTGCTGCCATTTCCCAGCTGAAGCCATGAATATGTAGACAGATAGATTATTTGAATGTGCCTTCTTAAAATATATTCCAGTGGTATTTTTTCCCTCATTTTTAAGAGGACAAACAGAGCAGAATTTTTTTAAGTTTTTGTTATGAAAATGCCATGAAACAAGCATTTGGAGAAGGTACTCTATATAATCTGTGCAGAGTCTAGAATAATGAACAACTGACAACTGGCAGAAGGTTTAAGTGGTACTACAGTGCAAATAGTAACAACAGACATAATAAAACACTCTTTAAAAGCTAAAGTTCCCCATGCTGCCTACTGAAATGTTTTAAACACTTCAAGACTTCCAGAGTACAATAAGTCTCCATGTTGACATGTCATGTAAGGCTGTGCCTTACAAGGGCTAATGTTTACAGTCCTGTCAGTCGAAATATGAACTGGACAATAACTATAAATATTCATTCTTGCACAGGTTTGATTTTCTATAGCAACACTGCAAGAATTTCCCTGATTTATTCTGCCAACTAATTTCTAAATGACTATATTTTCTAACTATTTCTAATTACTTGACTGACATATAGATGCAGGAAGATGTTAACTGAAAATCTGAAAGAATGTACTGACATCAGAATTTTGTCTACCAGACACATATATTTTGTATTTCTTCATTACATACAAGTTCCTAATATTTTCCTGATGCTATGAATGTGCAGCTATAGAAACATAATTGAACAGGAGAGATACTAAGCAGAGACAAAATCTTAGAAAACAACTTTTCAAATGAAATTTTTGTTGACCTATAAGTAAAAAGCTACAATAATCCAGGAACATTTATGACTACTAGAAAGTGGAATTCTGTTGCTAACAATCTTATTTGATTTTTGTTACTCTTTGATTATATTGTCTGGCAACTCTTCAGTGCTGAAAACAAAGTTTGAAAAGTAAATCTGAATAAAATTTTGAAACTGTGACACAGAGAAAAAGCTGATGAAAGAAACCATAGGCTTAAATTATTTTGTCAACTAATGGATATATATATATGTTTAATTATTGCTTATCTGTTTATGTTGATTATTACCACTCCATAACATGTGCAAATACTGTTCTTTGGGAGAAAAGAATATTAAAAGATATTATTTCAATAAAATTAACATTTTTCAAGCTTTTAATTACAACATTATTATCTTAATTAACATGATTTTCTAAATGACAATTTGAAACATTGTATATCCTGGAAATGATCTAACAAATATCTACAGTTCATAGTATTCTGATGACTATTTTCTGAATTTGATTTGGAGTCTGAAACTTTGCAATCAGATTTTGAAATACATTTATGGAGAACTCCAATGTAAGACATACCAAGTGTGTTAAACCAGAGAGGAGGTAGCCAAGTAACAGGGATAATCTGCAGAAGAATCCACTCTGGATTGTGATAAAAGCAACAACTTTGTAGTACATACTTGCAATTTCTGATTTTCAATAGGTCATAAATTTGATAGAATAAATTCCTATTTCTTACCTACATTTCCAGTCATTAGGTATGAATTCTGAAAGTCCATCATTCCCATTCCAACAATGTGAATAAAATCTTCAATCACCTGCATTAACTCCACTGAGCCTGGATAGATCTAACAAAGGAAGGTCAGACATGCCATTAATTATAATATCAATACCCCCAGAGCAGCAAATTCAAATAAAATCTGAATGGCACCAAATTAAATGTGAGACTTAGCAGTCAAACTGCTCTTCCCTTGTTCCAATATCAAACATTTTCTAGCACTGTAAACAAAACATTTTGTCTTTAGATCCTCACGTGAACAGACAATACTTCCTATAAGGCTAAGTGAAATCAGCTTTTCACTGGAACTGTGGAATGTCTGCTCTAAGTCACTACACCTAAGAAAAAAAAACCTTAAAGGCTATTACTTTAATTATTGATTAAAGCATTTCATATTCCAGAATAATTCTAAGTAAAATATTATCTGTAAGATATCTTCAATAACTTGAATTGACACAAAATGTTGAATGCCATTACCATGGCCTCTCCAGAGTGATAAACCTTTGTTGCTTTAATCAATATTTAATTAATTTAAATTGTTAATAGTAAAACTATTTTCATTACTGTTGTGGTAGTAGAATCATAAAACAGCTGAGGTTGGAGGGGGCCTCTGGAGGTCATCTAGTTCAATCCTCTGCTCAGAGCAAGATCAGGTCAATCAGGCTGCCCAGGACATGTGCAGTTAGATTTTTAACATCTCTCAGGATGCAGACCTCAAAGCCTGATTGTGCAGCATTCTAGCATTCAATCACTCTCACAGTGATAAGGTCTTTCTTATATTTGAATAGAATTTGCTGTATTTTGTATTTCACCCTTTGCTTCTTGTCCTGTCACTGAACACCACTAAGAATAATTTGGATCAGTCTTCTTTACTCCCCCTCAAGTATTTTCAACGTTGGATGTCCACTGAGCTTTCTCTTTCCCAAGCAAAACAGTTACATCTGTTCCAGCTTCTCCTTGTCTGTCAGATACTCTAGTTACATCTCTTCCAGGTTCTCCTTGTCTGTCAGCTGCTCCAGTCCCCTAAACATCTTCATGGTTCATTGCTGGGGTCATTCTATTGCATCCATGTCTTCTACTGGGGAGCCCAGAACTAGACAGGGTAAACTAAAATAAACCGCAGTAGCCTTTGCAGTACTTCTGAGGACTCTCAATCTGACTCTCAAAATGTTAAGGACTAGCTCCTTTCCAAACAATACAATTTCTTGTCAAATCTATGAACTACTATGATCACAAAAGCACTATTTTTTAATTTATTTATATATATTCAAGTAGTAATGGTGCATCATCAAAACTGCATTAAAGGTCAAAACAGCTATTAATAAGCTTAAAATTTCTCCTCATATCACATACATAAAAAATAATTTTTTGGTGTTATGGTCTGTTATGAACAGGACAGTTTTCAGTAATACAGTATTTTGCAACAGGAAAGGATCACCTGCTCATGGTACTTTTTTCTTCTATCAGTGAGATGTCCAAATTTCACTTTATGAGAAACATTCAACACATTCTTTCCACTAATGGGACTACAGACTCTAAAAATGCCTATAGAGACTATAAATTCCAGCATGCTGCACTCCCTCTTCATCTTGCTTTTTCTGTCTGATCCACAGTTTCTGGGTTCAGGACAGAGAATTTCACAATGTGCTTTGTTTTCTACGTGGATCTTTTTTACAAAAGCTAGGACAGCAATACCATTTTTATGGTCAATTTGTTTTGACATTTATGATCCTAACAGGTTGCAAATGCTGCTTCAGTTGCAGGAAACTTAACTTTCATTTTCCTAATGATGAATTACTGAGGTAGAAAGCATGGTTTTTGCATCCATCTCATTCATAGCACACATGCTTCCAGATTGTGCTCTAAAGGATAAATTTCAATGGAAAGATTTTTTTTGTCTTAGTTTTTGCACATAAAATTTTATAGTTATAACTTCAGCAGAAACTGTTGCACAGTCAGTGTTACAGAGGTACTCTTCATTTTTATATATCTGAAGTACTGGTTAAACAATAGGATGCTAGCAGATGGTGATGAAGAATATTGTGTTTGAGACACCAGCAAAACTTAAGCATTGTGGACTTGAAGTGATTCTCTGTGTGCAATGCTTTACATCAGTTCTAAACAAAAGGCAAAATTAAAGTGAGTGCTGCTTATCTGAGTGCTACATGACCTGTAATTAATGGTATCAACTGCTGGCACTTAATATAGAAAAAAGGATGTCCTGAGGCACTGCAGCTGTATACTTGATAGAAAGTTAGCCATTTGCTTACAAGGAGTAAGATGTTATTTTCAGCAAAGAATCCAGAAAACAGACTAAGACAGGCTAGATCTGTGCAAACAGTAGCTGTGGTGTTCAAGAAAATCTTGCAAACTGGCAAAAAAAAAAAAAAAAGTTGGCTAGGCCGTCCCTTCATTTTCAACATTTCATCATCAGAAAAAAGTCAATGAGTGGATGAACCAGAAAAATAATCACCTTTGCTTTTTTAATGACTCATCAGTATTTGCACTAGATTGCATTCACAGCACATAATAACCTGTGAACATTCAAGTCTTATCTTGATTTTGACATAACCAAAAATGTCTTCACCCAAGATGTAATAATTTCAAATAATATTGGGTTTGTTTAACAATCCTATTCTATTTAGTCTTAACATTTCAGTGTTGTATCCAAAATAATATAGAAAATAATGTATTGTGTAGGAAAGCAATTTTTTTTTGTCAATACTGAAAGAGAAGTAGAATCTTTGAGTTCTTAGGAGTCCAGCTCACCCCTCCTAGATGGTATGAAAAGCTACTTGCTTCAGTTGTTGTGTTTAAATGGCTTGTGTAATTCCACAAGAACAGTTCCAAGACCAGTGGTAGGGTTTCTTTGTGTGCCATAGTTCAGGAATCTATGATTTGATGAATTCCTCACTTGTTAGCAGGCAGCTATGGTCTCTTTACTCCTGTGTTCAGCTTATCTTGGTGCTTGCTTGGGTTCCTGCCTGCCTGCCAGTGATGTCCTCAGGTCTATGAGACAATAAATTACCAGGCAGAGATAAGGAACTACAGAAAAGCAGAAATATTTTTTCTCCTTTTCCTTTTCAAGACAGCTTCTTCTACCAGCACCACCATGTTCTCACTATATCCTCTCAGGTGCTGTTATCTACTGATCTTCATGGCACAGATGGTGGACACAGCATGGGTAGGCAGTCAGGATGGAGGTAGAACACAAGGCTGATCACATAAGGAGTCTTGTCCATTAATTAGTGTGGCTAAAACAGTTCCTTAATAATGGTTCCTTAATCTTGGTGCTGTTTATGGAAACACCCACATGCATGTGATTTTGCTGCTGATCCACATCACTAAATAAAATGACATACTTTGTCTATTTTTGTAGCTGGTTCTTACACAGAGGAACAGAAAATACACTGGGTCAGGTGCAGCATCATATGTCTACTGCACAATTTTAATTAGTAAAGTCTTGATCTTCCCTTTTGTAGTAATATTTTTTTTTAAGATGAACTTAAAAAAATGGTTAAATAGCTTCAGATACCTTCAAATACCTTGTGATTTACTGAGGACCATTAAAATTGAAGAAAGACCAAGTAACTATTGCAAAGTAGCAATGACCAAGCCAGAGCAGATACAAGATCTGTGGAACTAGTTTTCTTGCTTTGACTGTAGGAAACAGCAGAGGCCTAAGAAAGGGTATAAAGGGCCATGCACATGGTGATACTTCTTTTGGAATTCTTGCCCTGCTTTAGCATCATTTTGCCAAAGGACTTCCTTAAGCAAAACCAGCATCTTCCCATAGACAGTCCTATATTGACTTTTCTTTCATTCATTTGTCTATTTACTTTTTTTTTTAATTGTTTTTGTACTTTCATCTAGTTCTATAACCTTCTTGTAGAAAAAAAGTACATTGTATTCATTCTCAATCTGCCACTATTTGATGCCTTTTAGGTATTTTACAAGAAGCACAAGGGAATAGATTAATCAGTTCTGCACAACATTCTCCAATCCACTTTGATTTTAAAAGCTGCTATTGCACACAAGCACACTTGTGCTGGTAAACACACTGAAATATCTGTTTTGTTTAATCAGTCTTCATATAGAAATGTTTTCT
>JAOEGS010011382.1:0-19374 GCA_025447755.1 Corythornis vintsioides | reverse complement strand
ACCCGCCACCCCGCCCCCCGTTGCCTGGCATGGTGCGCATCCCACCCCCACCTCCCCCATTGCCCGGCATGGGGGGCATCCCTCCACCCCCACCCCCGTTGCCTGGCATGGGGGGCATCCCTCCCCCTCCACCTCTCCTGCCTGGTATGGCAGGAGATCATATAGAAGCTGTGGTGGCCTCCCAGTTCAGCTGCCCTCTTGGCTCAGGCAGGCCTCCCCACAAGACAGTGAAGACACCAACACTGAGAATGAAGAAGCTGAACTGGCAGAAGCTACCCTCCAATGTGGTGAGAGGTGAGTGTTTCTGTCATGAAGTCACTGCTGCTTCAGGGGTGACTCAGGAGAAAACATTTTGAGTAAGTCAAATGTGGTTGACTCCATTTAGACACAGAAATTCCCTGATTTCCATTACATCTGACCTGCAGAGCTTAAAAAAATAAAAGTAGCATGAAACTACTAATATAATATACTAACCTTTCCCACTAAATCAATAGTTTGGAATAGCTTGTTTATAACAAAAACATTTTTAAACTAAAATAAGGGGTAGGGATGGGAATAGTTCCCTAATCCAACATGACATGCCTTAGGCTTGAGTTCTCAACAGACTCTGGATTCCCCAGGGTTTTGTTCCCCAGTTCATCTGTGCTTGTCAATGGGTATATTAAAGTCATGAGGAAGAGTGCAGGTAAGGACTCCATCACAGTTTAAGAAGGACACTAAAAGAACTGGAGAGCTGTGACAGTGATTGACTGTCTCTTGATTATTGGGTTACATTTCCCTGTCCTAGTGGATCCAAAGAGAAGAATGAAATGTGAGAAGAAGCCAGGACAGGCAATGTCAGCTTTGTCCTAGACAAGCAACACAGCCACTGCATGGAAGTCAGCATAAATGAAGTCTAAATAAGGCATGTTTTTGTTCACAGGAGCAGATGATTCTGAGGATTATTTCAGACTTGTACAGACTGGTGATGTTTAGGTTTGTTTGAAGGAGGCTCAGTTATAAAAAGGGAGGCCATAGTCAAAAAAATCCACAAGTTGTAACCAATCCCTCAGCTAGCATGTGAGGAAGCAAAAATAACATCAGCTGTGAGACTAGAAAATAAATGGCCAAGGTTTTTCTCATGCTGATCCTGCCTACCATGGAGGAGAATGCAGTGCTACAGGGAAGGATGGGGCTGTACAGCCTCTGTGTGCCCAGTGCTTCAACCCCTCATCAGTGCATGTTGGGGTAAAGCACCATATTTAACTACTCTTTAACTACTGTGGGACTCACCCCTCCTCAATAATTAGCATTTGTCTAGGACTAATTTGTCTCTCGGAGAGTGTCCCTTTTAGCAACTCGCATTGGCCCAAAAGCCAGGAGCTTTCAGCTGTCCCTGTAGCCAGTCTGAACACCTTGTCTTCTTTCAGACAGTCACTCAATGTGGGCTTCAGTGAGCAGCAGCAGCGAGGAAACCATAGAGCCCAATTACACAAGCATAGAGCAGCTCTTTTGCTTTCCACAACCAACCCCCAAAGAGAAAACGGCGGCACCAGTGAAGGCAGAACCGAAGGAGGTGAGGAGATCCCTCTCATTCTTTTTGAATTAAGGTCACTGCAGACAGCTCATCTAATACGAGATATCTTCTTTTTCTTTAATGAAGATCACATTTTTGGACTCCAAGAAAAGTCTCAATTTGAACATATTTTTGAAGCAATTTAAATGGTAAGATATGGCCAAGTTTCATGACAGTTGTCAAAACTTTTGAGCAGGTTTTGCATAGTATCTGGAAGGTCATAATGAAATCTATGCTAGCCTATGCACTTTGGTGCTCTGTGTTACTGAAACATCTGAATATTTCCTCTGCACTGACTTTAAAATACTGAGTTCAGTGCTTTTTGCATATGTATGTTTTTACATAAAACATTCCCATATGTTGGCAAAGCTGTTACATCTCCATGTTACAGATGAAGTTGTGGCACGGACTCTTAGAGTAACTTGGGTTTTGATACACCCCTGGAAAACAATTCCCTCCTCAAAACAGGGCCAATAGAGAAGTTAACAATTAATTTTTCTTTTAAGGTAATCAAATGTCCAAGACAGAGACCTGAACTACAGGATTGGTCTCTGGCCTTGAGTCGTTTGACCAGGGCCAGAAACAATATTTGGGACATAGCAGAAATCCAGATCCTGATTCAATGTGCCCTTGTGGCCAAAAAGGCCAATGGCATCCTGGGTTGCATTAAGAAAACTGTGTCCAGCAGGTGTATGGAGGTTCTCCTCCCCCATTTTTCTGCCCTGGTGAGACCACAGCTGCAATACTGTGTCCATTTTGGGGCTCCCCAATTTAAGAGAGACGAGGATCTACTGGAGAGTTATGAGGATGATTAAGGAACTTGAGCATCTTCCCTGTGAAGAAAGATTGAGGGAACTGGGGCTGTTTAGTCTTGAGAAGACCAAGACAGAAGACCTTATTAATGTCTACAAATGTCTGAAGGGTGGGTGTCAAACAGAAGGAGCCAGCCTCTTCTCTGTAGTACCTAGCAATAGGACAAGGAACAATGGGTTAAACTGGAGCATAGAAGGTTCCACCTCAACATGAGGAAGAACTTCTTTATTGTGAGGGTGGCAGAGCCTGGAGCAGGCTGCCCAGAGAGGTTGTGGAGTCTCCTTCTCTGGAGACTTTCAAAACCCATCTGGCTATGTTCCTGTGCAACATGCCCTGGGTGATCCAGCTTTGGCAGAGAAGTTGGACTCGAGATCCCTTCCAGAGGTCCCTTCCAACCCCTAACATTGTATTATTCTATGATTCTAAGTTCTAATCAAGGGGACATATCTTTCCTCCTATATTACTGTGGCTTTTTCTAGGGAGAGCAAAGAGAGCTTGCACAGATGCATGTCTAGATAGTGTGTGATTGTGGAAGAAGGGCCTTTGGGTGACAATTGACTCTGATTCATCTCCCTGCAGCTCCAATGAAGAGGTGGCTGCCATGGTCCAGAATGGAGATCGGACCAAGTTCGATGTTGAGGTTCTGAAGCAGTTGCTGAAGCTGCTGCCTGAAAAACATGAGGTCAGGAGAAAAAAATGGTACACCTAGTATACAGAGTTGAACACTCAATGCAGTCCTGCAGTCTTGATTCTCTATTTCTCATTAGATAGAAAACCTGAAGGGCTTCAAAGAAGATAAATCAAAGCTAGCAAATGCAGATCAGTTTTATCTCCTCCTCCTTCAGATTCCCAGGTAAGGGTGTTGGTCATGAACTTAACCCATTCTTTTTCTTGGTTTACCTCTGGGAAGTTGAAGTTTCTTTATAGGAGCCTCACACACAGACACTGATGGATGTAGCTAGTGGATTCCCCCTTCCACCTTAGAATCATCCCTTTCCTCACTAACCTTAGATGAAGGGCTGTTGCTGCTCCAGCACCTCCTCTCCCTTGGAAGTAGCAAAAGCTGGTCCAGACACAAGAGTCAGACATGCCCAAGGAGGTCCCATAACTTAGTGAAAGGCAGTGCCAAATGCAATGCCAAGAAGAGGGAACCCATATCTCACACAGTGGTCAGTCTTCTCATTGCTTATCACAGTGTGTCAGCAAAATCTACATCCCCATTGGTCCCTGAAGCAAGTGGCACTCCCTTGCCTCCTCCACAACCCACAGACACTGTTATGATATGCATGTGGTTGACAATGATCTTATGAGGTTGTGGTCAACATTGCAGTGCCTTTAAGCTTTGAATCAATCTCTGTCCTTAGCTACCAGCTGCGCATTGAATGTATGCTGATCTGTGAAGAGACCACCGTTGTGCTGGACATGATTCAGCCAAAAGCTGAAGCCATCCGGAGAGCCTGTGAAGGTAAATGATCTGACTTTTCTGATCTTTCTGATCACCCAGGAAATTCCACTCCAGTCCATTCACTAGTTTGCTGCAGAATATAGGATGCAGCTTTGGGTATCTCCAGTGATGATCAAAACCTTTAATAGGACCAGAGATCATTTTTCCTTATCCTCAGCCCTCTTTTTTTCTACAGATACACCTTCTGTAGTGAAACACCTCAAGAGCTCATAAGCCCTTTCAAAGGAGTTGAATTTAGACAGTGGAGATAACCCTGTTACAGCTAATTCATCCAGGATTATTTGCCACATTAAGACCATCAAACAGCAATTTTATTTGCTGCCAGAAAAGCACACTCCAAACTTCTTCTAGAAAGTAGTGATGCTTTATTTTTTCCCTGCCTACATATGGAACCAGAAGAAAAAGTTTGTTATTTTAGGCTATAAATTGCTAATGCTCAAATGTGTGACCAGAGATGTAGATAGAGATGGACAGATTATGCAGTAGGTTTTGTCTTCCTGTGGCAGAAACCTCAAGTCCGACTCTGCTAAGAGCAAGATGCTCTTCTTGGCTCTGTCAAGTGGTGCCTGATCTACAGAGCCAGTTCCCCCAACTCCTGCCAGGAGTTTCTCCAGCTGGCATTAAAGTCTCCTACTGAAATAAATTGAAGCCCCATAAAAGTATCTTCCCAGCAGCCTAGGTGTCCTACCTCAAAGATGGGTGCTTCAGAAAGCACACCACTGCAGCCAGGACAGGGACTGTACCCTTCATGGCCTGATAATCACCTCCGCCATGCAAGACCAAGAACAGGGTGAACCTGTCTAGGTTTAGCAGCTGATAGATAATCACAGAGCTGTCAGAACCGACTTCACTGCACATTTGAATGGAGTCTGCAAGATTAAAATTGCAGCACAGTTCCCCTTACACACACCAGGGTAAATCAGGGTACTTTCAAGGAAGGCAGTTAGTTGATGGCTGTTAGTGAGGATGGTCCAATTCCAGGTTATTTCCTATTTGGGTTGAAAAACAAGATGTAAAGAAAGAGAGAAATATAGGTCAATTAAAAAAATAAACAAACTACCACTTATGGAATTGAATCTATGTAGAATCATCTTCTCTTGCGGGTCGGGCCATTGTGCTACCAGATTTGGTTTGATGGAATTCAGAAGCCCAATTTCAGTGATATTTAGGAAATATTCTTATGTAACAGATTTTGTTTAAAAGTCCTTTATGTTATTCAGATCTTCTGAACAGTCATCGCCTGCCACTCTTTTGTCAACTGATTCTCAAAGTTGGAAACTTTCTGAACTATGTAAGTGCCTTCTTTTGTCTTGTCCCCCTTCCCCATGACAGTATGTGGATGATCTCCATTAGGTAGGAATTACATCTGCTTGCTTTCTGTCTTATAGGGAAGCCACACAGGTGATGCCGATGGGTTTAAAATCAGCACTTTACTCAAATTAACAGAAACCAAAGCAAACCAAACCCGCATTACACTGCTGCACCATATTCTGGAGGTACCACTGCCAAGTTCTGGATGATAGGGAAGGGGGAGGATTTTATCATGGATGAACCATCTGTCCTGCTTTCAGTTAATACCACATGTTTGTACCCCTGGCTAGCTGCAGGATGTCACAAACTGGGAGCGTTTGAATCACTTAGGCTGATGGAAGTTGCTTGTGGGCACTACTCGGGAATCCCTGTATTTTAAGATTTGTTCTGCTTTCCTCCAGCATTTTCCCTGCAATGGCTGGAACTTACTTTTTCATATTTGTACAATCTGCACATCATCAGATGCAAACCACAGTGTATGTGGCTACCCAAACTATCCTGGCTGCTCTGTACCCATTCAGCCTTTCTGCCTTTCCACAATCTGTCCCTTTTTCAACAGACTATGCTTGAGCTTTTCATCCTCCTCTCCAAGACCCCATGGCTTTCTTATTCTCTGCAGTGATGTTTTTTCCTTTTTTTCTCCACACCCTGCTTGGCCACTTTCATTCATCGAGATACACCCATTCCAGTTATGCATGTTCAAGTCCTGCTCTAGCTGGCAGTAGCTTCAGCAAACACAGTAATGAAAGTAAATTAAAATAAGATCAAAGCCCTTCTGATACCCTCCTGGGGCTGCAGTGCCTGACTGCAGTAAACCACAGTCCTGCCTCCTCTCATGGTCAGGACTAGGTGTCTTAGAAGAGGGTAGAAGAAGAGCTCAGCAGCAGGTCAACTTTGTTTTGAACTATAAGTATTCCTTATATATAATAAGCATTACAGCCCTCTTGTATGTTTTGATAGCCTAGGAGCAATGCCTCTGCACTCTGAATGTTCTATCCTGTATTGAATGCAGCTGGGCTCTGAGAGGCAAAGCAAGCTGCAGAGGTGGGGCAGCAGCAGGATATGGCATAGTTGTCCTTACTGGGCATTTTCGTCCATGTATCAGCTCCTGTCACACAGCAAATAACACTTCTTTCTCTCTTCCACTTCAGGAAGTAGAAAACAGCCACACGGACCTACTGGAACTGCCAAAGGATCTTGAATATGTTTCAAAAGCAGCAGGGTAAAATTCTGTGTCATTTCCTTTGAATTAAAAACAAAAATAAATCCCATACACATCAACAATGTACCAGAAATTAGAACACATGCAGCTGGTATAGCACATTAACAAGATGGCATCTTTCTTAGTTTTAACTGAAATATTTGATTGATGAATGTTGAAACCCCTTTAATATATAATAGTTCTACTATATCTGGCAACACTTAGGGGTGAAATTTGCAGAGCATTCAGTTAATGCTTCCTCCCAGGCATTGCCTTTGTGGCAGCAGGAGCTTCTGAAGACCAGAGGAACTGAGCTAATACTGAACTCTGGGGGTGGAGAACAGCCCTTTGAATGGGTGCACTTTTTTGGCATTCTACTCAATGTTTTAGGTAGACCTGACAGCCTTTCCATAAGTGCTGTGGAAGGAATAATACAGCTCCTCTTCTAGGAGCTCAGATTATATAGAGTTCAGAGCTCAGGTTTTAGTTCAACTAAGTGGAGGGAAACAGGGGAACAGACAAACTGCCAGCTCAGACTTGTCCATTCTTTGGTTACTGCAAGATGCTGGAGTGTCAACTAATGGGATACTTTTGTGTGATTTCAGAATTAATCTTGATATTATACGCACGGAGTCCAGTACCAATTTAAAGAAGTTGATGGAGCTTCAGCGAAGAGTCTTATCATCAAACGATGATGTGAAACTACAGTATGAGAAACCTATCCAAGTCAGTAATGGAGCTCCCTTATCTCTCCCCCATTACACATGCAGAGGAAGTGCACAGTCATATGCAGCTGAGGAGGCTCATGAGATAGTGGCAAATATTGCCAGAAGACACGCTCTCAGATTTGGAAGTAGGCTGCAATGCCACACATCCCACCAGTGTCTATTGGCCATCTCTAGCTAAAACCTAAATGATACCTGTGGTGAGACCATTTCCTAAGGACCCTGGCCCAACTGCTCTCTCCACTCTTTTGCATGACTCCTCACTTTGAATGAAGATATTTACCCACTGTGTGGATCTGTCATGGTTTAACCCCAGACAACACAAAGCAGCCATCTGTTCACTCCTCACCGCTTCCAGTGAGATGGGAGAATTAAAAAAAAAGAATAGTTTTAATAACTAAAGCAAAATAAAATAATGATTGGAATATAATAAAAAGATGGAAAAATAGAAACTAAATCCTCTCCTTCCCTCACTGATTGATGCCCCCAGTGATCCTCCCCGCAGCCAACTCCCCACAGTTTATATACAGGGCATGACATTCTATGATATGGAATATCCCTTTGGCTAGTTTGGGTCAGCTGTTCTGGCCATGCTTCCTTCCATCTTCTTGTGCACTTGTTCACTGTCAGAGCATGAGAAACTGAAGGATCCGTAACTTAGGATAAGTGCTACTTCATGACAACTAAAACACCTCTGA
The DNA here is from genome assembly GCA_025447755.1 of Corythornis vintsioides. Lineage (NCBI taxonomy): Eukaryota > Metazoa > Chordata > Aves > Coraciiformes > Alcedinidae > Corythornis > Corythornis vintsioides. The sequence continues at coordinate 11,606 of JAOEGS010011382.1, read as the reverse complement.
GTTATCAACACTGTTCTCACACTAAATCCAAAACATGGCACTTGTACCAGTATTAGGAAGAAAATTAACTCTGTCCCAGACAACACCAGGAAGGATCACCAGAGTAAACCCCTTCTCTTGGGATTAAGCTTCACATTGAGCTTCCCATGTCTTGCTCAAGTCAGCCCTGTAAACTGGCATAGCACAGTTGCCAGGAACAAAGACCATCTGCAAATCTTAGTTTCTTCCCACTTTAAAAGCTTTTCTACAAGTTAAAAGAGGGCCCAGAGTCCTGCTTCAGGGTCTTATGCTGACATCCTTTGGTTTAAGTGCATTTCACTTGTTATCCTCTGGATGGTGTTTTATTGTGTATAATTAATGCATTTCAGGATAGCATTGATGCCTCCAAAAAACTGGAAGAAGAATTTGAAAACATTGAAAGGAAGAGAGAAGAACTTGCAAATTATCTCTGTGAAGACCCGAGCAAGTTGTCCTTAGAGGACATATTTAACACCATGAAGACCTTCAGAGATCTCTTCCTCCGAGCCCTGAAGGTTGGTGTCTGCACACAGGTTGCTGAGCATCCCTAGTACTGGTGTTTGCCTTCACTGACAGGCAGGGGTGGGACAGGCATTTGTATCTGGTGGGGGAAGAGGCTGGTTATAGCTTCCTCTTTTTGGCAGTTAGCATGAGGTCACCCAGTGAAGACGTATCTGATCCCGACTCCACTGTGTGTTCATGCAGTGCTGGTGCTCCTGGCCTAGTCCAGATCCTGGTAATTTGTGATTTTGGTGCAGCTTAGCTGCAGAGTCACAAAGATTCTGTGGAGTCAAGTGAGTAAGTTGTAGGGGAAGGGACTTATAAAACTTAACCCTTTGCTCCAAACTGAGCAAACAGACCCAGAAAGAGAATATGTAGTAAAACTACCAGTTTGGAGGAAGTTGTGGCTTCAGTGAAGCTAAAGCTTCACTTTCACCTCAGCTAAAGATCAGGCAGAAGATCCACACACTACTACGTAGCTGTGTTGGGCAGATCACTGCCACCTCCTGAGATGTGACAAGAGTCCTACCCAAGACAGCAGTCTGTGTCTCGCCCTCTTGGCAAGACAGCCCTTATTCCCCATGACCACTGGCTTTATTGCACAAGATGAGGCCAGAATTTGTCTTCTTCCTTTGCAACCCTCTGCAGATCTCCTTTCTCTTCATTGGCTTTTCTAGCAGGCATTCAGCCAACCTTAGCATATCCTTCTTACCTCACTGCAGGAAAACAAGGACAGAAAGGAGCAAGCTGTGAAAGCAGAGAAGAGGAAGAAACAGCTGGAAGAGGAAGAGGGAAAGAGACAGAAAGGAGAAAATGGAAAAGTCAGTGAGTATCTGAAAGAGCTTCAAAAATGAGAGATGGAGCTTTTTTTCTGGTTCTGGTTTAATGGGCTAGAAGTGGTAATTTTTTTTTTTTTTTTTGCATTTCCAGGTGCTAGCTGACTAAAGGCTTTTAGGTGCTTTACAGCCTTAGCTAAGAATTGACTTTTCACAGTTGCAGCTGGGCAGGGAAGTTAATTTTAGGTTTGCTGATTGAACAGGAAAAAAAATAATCATCTAATTAAAGCATTTCAGTTAACATTTTTTGGTTTCTAAACAAAACTTTTGAGGCCCAAATCTAACAAACATTTGACTTCTCTCCAAAATCCCCACATGCACTTGAATCATCTCTCTTTACCATGGACTAATGACACTCCCAAATCTTGTAAATAACTTAAATCTGCCTTTCTCTGGATGAAAGTGAAAGGCACAACTGAAAAGTAGCTGAGAGGAAAGAAAAATCAAAATAATTTTCCTCCATTCCCTCCGTCTGAAAAAAAGGCCCCCATCAACACAGACAGCAAACAGGAGGCATTTCAAGGTTATGGTACAAGTAGACACAAGTCTGGGCAGAACTCGTGCCAGCTTGTAGCACCCAGGCTTTGGAGTAAACCCTTTGACTGTCCAAGACACACTTCTGCTCCCAGGCCTGGCATCAGTCCTTTGCCCAGTGGTCGCTTGTACCAGGACAGCAGTACCCACCCAGAGCAATAGCAGTGCTGCAGAGCCTTCTCCTGCCCCACATCATGGACAGACTTAACACCCATCTCTCTCTCTCTCTCTCTCTCTCTCTCTCCCAGTTAAGAAAGGGGTGGTGAAGCAGGAGGAGGTGTGTGTCATCGATGCACTGCTAGCTGACATAAGGAAAGGGTTCACGCTGAGGAAGACAAAGAACAAACACGAGTCAGATGGGATTCCTAAAACCTCGTCTGTGGAGAGCCCTGAGGAGAGCCAGTCTGGTAAGGACACAGACCCAACAGTACCTGTAACTATTAATTCCATCTGCCCCTCAGCCCCAGCCAAGCACACAAGCAAGAAGCTTTCACCTTTGCATTTGGGCCATTTTATTTAAGGAGGCTTTGCAGCCAGTGGATTGGAGAAGAGGAGCAGAGAGGTCTGAGTTGTTGCCAGCCAGGTCTTTCCCAGAATTAGCAGCAGTTTGGAGCAGCATGGCCCTGCACTCCTGCTGATAACCCTGCTGAGAGGCACAGCCCACAGGCCAGCCACAGGACCATGCTGATGGGCATTGGTGTCATCCCCACACAAGCCCCTGCCATGCTATTGAGTCTCAGTAGTGCAGCCTGTCACACTACCTTGAAGACTCCTGCACCCTCTCTTAGCCTACATTTGGGATCCTAAAGAAATCCTTAAAAAAAATATTAGAAAACCCTATTTGCAGAAGGACCCAAGTTCTTTAAGTGCTTGTTAGGAGATAGCCCATGGGTTCAGCTTTTCTTTGGTATCTTAGTCTTGGTGTCAATGCACATCAGGGCAGCCCAAAGGACATTGGCCTACCACAGTGCCTGACTGTGGCTCTCCTAAGCCTGCTCTTCAAGGGCAGGATTAGGCTGGTTGATGAGCAGTTTTACAGCCCTCATGCAACAAAGCCAGCAGTCCCACCTGGTTCAGGACCTCTCAGGTGGGTTCACTCTTTCTGACATAAGCTTTCAGGCACCCTTGTGAGTCAGGGGGTTTCCATGGGAATCAGCTGGTTGGCAGCAAAGACACATAAACACCTGCTGAAAACAGAGCAGGGGCTTTGCTGATCTGGGATGACTGCATGGGATATAAGGAGGGGAGGTACAAGGAGGATAGCTACTTTAGAGTCAGTTCAGCCTACCTGGGCAGCTGCAAGCTTGTACCCTCTCTCATGGTAGAAATACTTCGGCTGATCTCTGGTGCAACTCTGCAGCTGTCACTGATAGCATGTCTTTTGTTTAAAGGAAAGAGCATTCAGGAGCCACAAGGAGCAGGAAAGCAGGTTGATGATAAGACCAAGCAAAACAACGAAAGCACTCTCCCCTCAACCACTGTCCTGATGGAGATGGGTAGAGATGTTACAGATTCTTCAGCTTCAAGCCAGGCATTATCTAAAAGTAATGCTGGAGGAAATTTGCCACCAGAGTCCCAGAAGGAAAGCCCCTCAGCAAGCTTGGGGGAAGGTGACAAGGCCAGTTGCTCCATTTCTTTCTCTGCTGCTAACATATGCACAGGGATAAGGTTTTCAGGCAGCAGTTCAGTCACTGCTCCAAGAGACCAACTCAATGGGTCCATCTCAGAAGGTCAGGATAAAGAATGTCCAGCTGATGGCTTGGAGAGCTACAGGCTGGTACAGGAGACAGAAACCCGGCTGAATGAGACCAATGTCAACCTTAGCAGTACTCAGTCCACTCCCTGTGATAAGACTCATCAGGCAGAGTCAAAAGAGATGGCAAAGGAAAATGAAGACCCTGGTATGGACTCACTATTGGACACCTCTCAAGAGAAATCATTCTCGGAGGAGCCAGCCACTGACTCTTCTTGTTCTGCAACGCTCCCCCCAGGGCAAACTCACACAGACAGTGAAAAGCAGAGGCCATCGGGAAAACGGAGGAAGAAGAAGAGGCACAGCAAAAGTCACTCAGGTAGCCTATTTCATATATTAGCCCTCAGGTACTGAGTTAAACTGGGGAGGCTTCCTCTTATATTTGTATATCTGCCTATATCTGCTCCTCCTCATTTGAGGTCCAATGCCTCCTTCCCCTAGAGCCACACTGTTTCATGGAGCTGTTATTTTTTTAAACCCAAAAGAGATTTAAAAACAAAACTACAAGCATAGTTCATCCACTTTGCATTTATAAGTGGTTTATAAAGGGGTAATGATGAATCAATAATTAAAAAGCCAATTACACATACACAGTAAGGATGGCAATAAGCACATCTGTCAAGTGCACTAAAGACAGCTACAAGGCACTGTTATGTGCAAACAAGAGTTCCATTAGACTCCAGAGCAGTGATTAAGAGCATTTAATATTGGATACTTCATCAGTGATCACCCCCTCTCAGCCACTTAAAAAACACATAAAGGCAGCAATATCAGTGCTGCCCTGGGGTTCTTTGTTTTTTACCCTCCTAAGCCTCTGTAAAGCACTCCTAAGCATTTTACCTTCAGTGACTTTACAACCTGTACTCCTGGTGGTTCACCTAAACATCAGGCCCTCAAGCCATCACTGCAGTGAGGGGAGAATTCAATAATTATGAAGGAGCATTTTGCTGATTATTCTGGGATCGTATTTGGCTGGCTGAATTGGTCCCAGTCAGAACTAAACATGAGAAGTGCATCCAAGTTGTCAGGCTCTACCGAGCTGAAGCCACCCTTGGGTGGGTACTTGAATCCCAGATGCACCTCATAGGGAAGACGAGTCTGTCACTCTTTCAAAAGATGCAATATACTGTCCAAAGCCTGTTTTCTGCAAGATCCTGGAGTCAAACAGATGGGCATGAAAGCAGTGGAAGTGTCTTTTTATCAATGTTTAATGTTTTTCTATTCAAGGAAGGTGAAAGTGAAAGGAAGGGAGGGTTTTCAAACCTATCCCAAAGGGGTAGATGTGTGGGTTGAGCATCTACCACACAGGGACTTACCCTTATAATGCTAACATGCCCTGGGGCTGTAGTTATTTACAGTTCTAAACAAGCCACTTTCCTCTAGTTAAAAAAAAACAGTCCACAGACTAGAAGTGGTTTCCCAGAGCAATGGTTTCTGAGCTTGCTTCCCTGAAGGCAGCAGGAGGAGAAGCAGCAACAGGAGTACCGCACAATCCCAGCCAATGCCATGCTTTCCTAATATCTGAAATTAGTATTTCTGGCTTAGAGAATTAACCTCCTCAAAAGCCACGGCACTCCCTGGGAGTCCAGAGGTGGCATCTTAGAACCCTTTCTGCTACTAGATGATGTTTTAATTGTAAAAAATTCCCTGATTTTCTATTTTCCTTGTCATGATCAGCTATATTTAGTATGTCTCTTTTGTTTAAAAGCAGAGGTTGAGACTGATACTGGAGATAATAAAACAAAAAAAGGTTGTGTGGTACAATGAGGTATGTAAACTCACAAAGGTGTTTCTGTGTGAACTAACCACAGCATTGGGACTTTACAAACCTAATCAGTAATCAGCCTATCAGCTAAGCTTTTTGTCTTTGTGTCTAATCACAAACACATGTAAAATACATTTGTTACTCTGATTTTTTACTCTTCAGGGTGTTGATCCTGCGTTGAGTGGAGACAGTGCTGATCTCCCCTCTATACGGGGTCACAACCTACATGTCTGTCCTCTTGTGTTAGCAGCTGCCAAAACTCCTTTCCATGCAGATAATTAAAAGTAATTATTCTAATCAAGTGAATCCAGCTTCATGTGATAAACAAAGTCCTTACATTTATCTCATTATTTTCCAAAACCAAACGTAAAAATGCAATTTCAGTACTTACCACCTGCAAAGAACAATGTTTTCTTTGCTTGCAGATAGCTTCTTCCTGTAGCACTGTTTAAATATAGGTATCTGGGAAAAGGAATTAAAATTTGGACCCAGCAAGAAGTGCTAGTTGAGATGAGACACCAATTCAAACCCAAATTCAGTTCCAGTTGCACACAAACTAGTCAACGGGAACAAATGGATTGTGTGTACTTCTTACATTCATTCATTTAGTTTTTGGGGATTGGAGGGGTAGATCATGTGGCTTTTGTCACAAAAACATATAATACAGGTAAGCCTAATTTCTAATACCAAATTCCCTGCATCCTTCATTGATGCTGCCAACAGACAGTTGCTCTGCAAAAGGAAAGAAAAGGCCATTCAGGGTAAGATTTCAAGTTGCTAAACTTTGCCTGTTTTTACGGGAGGTGGAGAGAAAAGCAAGGAAAAAAAAACCACATCTAAGCACCCACTGTACTGAAATTGCATAGTTACGCATTGTCCTTTCCATGCTGAATGAGCATCTCTTATGAACTGAGTCAATAATGTCAAATCTATCTCTGCCTCATTTCCTGAAAGGAATGTATTTATTCTTTGGTATCCCCAGTGCTCAGAGCTGGGAGCCCTGCTCCTGCACACCCCTGCAGCCCCGGGGATCTTTGTAAGATTTCCACACAGGGTTGTTTTGGTTCCTGAAACTTGAGAAAATGAGATATAAATCAGGTAGTTACAGTCCTGACCACTCATGCTCTTCTCTTGGCCCTTTCCATGCTGTATTGCAGGATTACTTCAAGTGTCAAAGGGAAGTAGCTCTTTCAGTTTAAAAATCCCAAGGAAGATTTGCAGCAAGAGGAGAAAATAGTAGCAGTGAGGCACGGGTTAAAAAAAAAGGACCAGTGGTTGTGCTGCACAGGGAGGGCAGCTAAAACCCTGGGTTGAGCATAATGTGGATTGTGGGTTTTTCAAGCACAGGGATTCCAGCATACAGGCTTTAAAAGAGTCATATTTGGAAAAAAAAAAAAAAAAAATGACAGACAGCTTTGAATTCCCCTTAGAAGACATAGGAAAGCAACAGAGAGGAACATATGACCAAACAGTACCTTTATAAAATGACCCAGTCAGGCAGGAGTTTCAGTGCAGCTCCTGGCACAGCCTCATCTCACAGCTGCACCCAGCTCTGCTTTCCCTATAAGTATTTTTTTCCCAGGATGTTCCACCCCATTTTTATTTTTTTTCTGTTATTGTCCCAAGTGCACATAGTCTGTTCAGGTAATAACACCAGTTCTCTTCTGGTGCAGGGTATTTCTGTCTGGTGTATTTACTGGATGTGGAAGTTTCTGGGTCTTAGCAAAGCCACAGGAATCTTCTTCTTTCTTGTGCTGATCCAGCTGCAGGGATCACGACTTGATCCACTTAGCAGTTTTTAGAGCTTCTGTAACAGTAGCAGAGCAAGGGCAGGAGCAGCCTGTGTCTCTATGAAATAATATTTCAGACCAGTAAGACTCTTGTAGTCAGCTACTGAGCTCTTGCCTCACCTTGACTATATCTTGTTACATAGCAGTATCCGTATTAATGCTACTGTTCTTTAAATGTCAGCTGTTAAACACACAGCACTCTACCCCACATTATTCCATATTCCTGAAAGAAATGTTTTAGCAGGTTTTACTGTGGAATCAAGGCACTGGTGGTCACTGGTTTGTGTGCACACTGGTAACATCTGCACTCAATATCCAGCCAAATCTGAAAAGAGCTTTGGGGAGGAACATTTAACAAAAGCTGACAAACAGAGATGGGACTGTATAAATGCCTGGGCTCAGGGGAGGTGCTCTGAGTTCCTTGTCTTAGAGCCTAGAGAATCACTACAGACAAATGTCCATGTCTGTTTGTATAGCTCCCTTTCTCCTCTCTTACCTTTATTTCACTTGGATAGGTTAGGGAGAAACAGAAGTCTTGAAAGGAGAAGTCCATAAGTAGCTAGGCTTTGGCAGTTTCCTCACAAATTTTTTGATTTATTCCCTAGAAAATAACAGGACAAACCAAACTAGGAGCATAGGGCAGTGTTCCAAGACCACAGAGTGGTGAGGAGGTAGGGAATGGGCAGTGGAGGCATGGGGCACTGCCTGCCAGGAGCCACAACATGCACATGGCCCATCAGCCTCCCCTTGCAAAAAGAAAGCAGGATTTGAAAGTCAAGGTTTTCCTTTTTATTGTTTTTCTTTCATTCTGGAAGAACAGATGCTTCACATCCTATTCTGCAGCCTCAGTGTTACCTGTGGGCAGCATGGACCACGAAAATGTAACCAAGCTAATGCTCAATAGGAAGATGAGCATTAGCCTTCATGTCTGTCATTAGAAATGGTATTTGCTTTGGTCATGGAGTGAGACAGGCTCTTAAAAGTGACAGCATGCCACCCTGTCTTTCTGACAGTTCAGCTGAATCCTCTACATTTAGTAACTTAGGCAATTGAATGAATACCTAGAAGCATATTTCCAAGCACTCTGGAAAACACAAGACTTGTGTTATTGGACTGAACTAGCACCCAGCTTAAAAGCAAAGTTCAAGATCAGTTCTGGAAACATTAGGGTTTTATTAAGCGCATAAAGATTTAGCTCTTCCTGATTTTGGGTTATCTGAAACTGGTTTCCCTGGTAGCTCCCCCACCATTAAATACACAGATGCAAAACCACCACCCATCTCTTTTGTTTTACAGTTGAAGATAATTTTAATTTCCCCCTTCTCCTGCAGGTGTCACAGCAAGGCAGAAGAAATAACAAGAGACCCAGTGAACCACTCACGTGTTCCCCAGAGTGCTGCCAGCTTCTCAGAAGCCGGATTCTGCATCGCCAAAACACCACCATGGTCACTTCTGCCCCAGCAGGATGCACTGCTTCTCCTCATGCAGACTTTCACTCCCCTCCCTAACATGCAAACAGCCTCCCCAGAGACTTCATCCCCCTCAGCCTGGGCCTTGTATCAGGCACCCATGGGGACAGTTCTGGGCATGGTGGTGTGAAAGGACCATCTTGTCCTCTGTCCTGGAAGCCAAGTCTTTCAGCCTGCTCTTAGGCCAAACTGCTCTTGTAACAACAGCAGAGTGTGGCCCAAGAAAGAACTCCAGTGTTTAGCCCTCTGAGAAATTTTTTAAATAGCAGTGCCTCAACTAAATTAAAAGTATAAATTAAGCAGTGGCTACACCATCACAGGTGGAAGAGTGTTAACTGTCTTCTCATCGCCCACTGATCAAATGTATTTTTACTTTCAATCATTTAAAGCAAGGGAAATCAGTTTCAGGGAAAAAAAAAAAAAAAAGTATGTATTTTAGTAAGCATATGGCCCTATAAATAGTGTGTCTTGTTCCTACACTTACGTGCAATTAAGTTAAAGCACATCAGTAGTCCTGCAGTAGTTTTCTTCTAAGAACAGGCACAGATGTGTCCATCAACTTTTGGAGATCCAGGTTCCCAGTTCCTCTTGTTAAAGGAACAGAAGGAGGTTTTCCAGAGTGCTCTACTGGACACATTTTCAGCTCACCCTTTAGTAAATCGCTGGGTCTGAATGCCATTGTTAGCTGCTTGCACTCAAAAGTCTTTTGTGTTCAAGCTGCAGAACATGTAGATTCATGTTACTTTTGTTTTAAAACTGGGAATGTGCAGTATTGTGCTTTCAAAATTCAGAGCTTTATTTCTCAAGTTTTATAATAACACTGTATAATAGTTTTGTATATAGCTGTCCATTTAAAATGATCTAAGTTTGTTGAATCTGTGGTGTGATACTGTGCTGAAACATGAATCAAGTGAAAGAGCTGGGTATGTAAGAACTATGCCTTTATATGGTAAACTCACTGTGGCTAGACTAATGTTCAGGTTAAAGCTTATTTTGCTTTGCTTAAGAGGACTTGTAGTACTTGTAATACTGAAAGCTTTGCTGGACTAAGTTAGAAGTTAATCCAAGAACTAAATCACTGGTGTATTTTAACCAAAGCACTGCTGTGAGCATATTGAGAATCAGAGAACAGAAGCAAAGATGAGTTGAGAGCAGATGCATGGGCAGCTCAGTTAGGAAGACCCTGCAGAGTGGCACAGCCCCATTACAGCTGAAATCTCGTTCCCAACTGGCAGAAGCAGGCAGAGCCCCACTGTTCCCTGCAGAACCATGTAACCTGCCCCAGGTTTGACTTGCAAGAATCTATCACATTTACAGGTTTGCCATTTTTCACCCCCTTTTTTTCAAGTCTCATAGCACATCACCCAAGCATTGGTCCTTTCAGCTTCTCTGCTCTTAGATTAGACCTCAGACTACAAAAATCCATGAGTATCAAACACATTTTCCAAGCAGCTTTGCAATGCCCATGGTTACAGCAAGAGCCTGAAGCCCAGGCTCTCAGTGAGCAGCCAGCTCCCTCCTACCCACCCTCCTGTTTTATCAATAGCAACAACGTAATTTGGAGATTCAGGACTGACAAGCTTGCTTTCTGGGTGTTACCTAGGGAACCTCACCTGCTGATGTCCCACAGGCTGGTCTCTTCTGATGCTGCAGCAGGTGTCTGGTTCTCTGTCAGGGTCTTTCATCTACCCCTATTTCCACCTAGAAAGAGCAGCTGTTTTCACACAGAGGTTTTATTACTCTGTATTCTTACCTTGGCCTTCAAAGAGAGGTTTTGGCATCTTTCATCAAGATACATTCCTCAGGAATTCATGGAGAAATATATTATTTTGAGCTACTGCCAGTTCTTTGTTCCATAGTCATCTGTGAAAATTAAATTATCTATCTAATCACAACACAATAAGCAGGCTGAAGCACAGCATTTATACTTTATTTCTCCAGAGCAGCTCTGCTTCAATTAAAGTGAATATTTAAGAAGAACAGGGGAAAGAATCAGAGTAGGTCAGAGAAAAACATTGAACTGAGATGTACAGTTTTACTCTATTTGTGACCTTGAAATAAAGCTCATGATCCTGAAGATTTCTTAGTGCTTGCAAGTCCAAATTAATTACTGGTAAAAACAGCATTGATTTCAACTATTTCAACAGGTCTGTGGTCATTGAAGCCAACAGTGAGTTTGAACCTCAAAAAAGAATTCTTGTGATTCTTTACAGTGACTGCACATGGAGTCCAATGTGTGATACTTGTAACCCACAAGTTTCTATCTGCCAAGTAACTCCATATTCCTTAATTAAGCATTGACTATATGTTAAGGTGAAATTATGGAAGAAATCAGAAGTCACATTAGAATTCATTTATCACAAAATCACAGAATGTTAGGGGTTGGAAGGGACCTAGAAGATCATCTAGTCCAACCCCCCTGCCAGATGGGATGGATTTTCAGGGGTTTGTTTGTTTGCTTGGTTTGTTTCTAATTTCAATACTGAAAATATTTCAATGTTTAGAATAAAATAAGTACTTAACAAGTTTCCTTTCTCTTGTGAGGATGGGGAGGGCCTGTGATTTACCAGGATTTATCCAAAGTCGTATCTTCCATATAGTTTATAAAGCACTTAAGCATATCATTGTTACATATGCTTAGTAATAATTACCCATTGTTTTGTCTCAAAGAACCAAAGATGTACAAATGGAGCTCTCATAGAATCACAGAATGTTAGGGGTTGGAAGGGACCAAGAAGATCACCTAGTCCAACCCCCCTGCCAGAGCAGGACCACCTAGACCAAGTCACACAGGAACATACCCAGGCGGGTCTTGAATGTCCCCAGAGAAGGAGAGTCCACAACCTCCCTGGGCAGCCCCTTCCCCTCACTGTGAAAAAGTTTTTCCTTGTGTTTCCCCTAAACCTCTTGTGCTCCAACTTACTCCCATTGCCTCTTGTC